>SJOL01006765.1:863623-894483 GCA_004794785.1 Opisthorchis felineus
AATTTAGTAATCTCATCACATGGTCGTATTAAGTCTTCAAAGTCAAAAACCGTTCCTTAGAATCCGACTTTCAAACTCCTGGTACGAGGACAACTCTGGTCAACAAAGATCATTTATACTTCTATAACCGGTAAAGAGACGTCATTATTTCAAACAAAATTTTCCCGTTCGGCGCGAAAAGTACCACGATTTCTCCTCGCCTTGTCTATTCCCCAAGGAGTTGCTATTTAAACTAACTAACTGCAACCGGTTCTGTAGTCAGTTGATAAAAAAATAATCTGAATGCCGGCGCATTCACCAGCCTTTGTCATAGTTTAATGGAATTTTTATTTCGACCGAAATAACACTCCAACTCTTCCCTACCCTTGATATCTGCAATTAACGTTTGCACTTCTATGATGATATGGTAAAACTTTGAACTGATGGTTAGCTGTTTTCAATACGCTGGCTGCAAACAGTCCGGCTATAGTGTTACCTATTCAGGTCACACTAAGGATCGTGAGGAAGAGTTAAAAAAAGGTTTAAAATATTGAATTTATTCGGAAATAGGCGGAGCGAGAACCAGTGTGTCGCACCCTTTTTTCAGCTGCTTAGCAATCAAACTTCATGGCATTTGAATGGCCCATTTCCTTAAATACCAGTATATATCTTCCACAGACTCAGTTATGCTGCGGGTGAAGTCAACTCTAGAAAACCTCATTGGCGGCGCGAACTTCGGATAACCGCACGGCTAATAACCTGAGCTCTTTAAAGTGACAGTGTATTGATAAATCTTGGCTAACGAGAAAACTAGCATTAACATAGCGAATCTCGTTCGAGAGATCCGGAAAGTGTTCAGTGCGAGACTCTAGGGTATTGGTCTTCCCAAATGGAGGTGGCAAAGTAAGAGACATCCGTCCAGAAAAAAATGATGATGTATCCCCTTAGGTGGGATTAATTTAAGAGAATCCTGAGGTGAAAGAAGAATAGTAGGTCTCCTGTGGGATACTGGCGATAAAGTGTGAACAGAAGAACTAAAAATGGCCTTTGACACAAATTATTCTTCTGCCTTGTATTCTCAAGTGGGTTTATTCAGGTTTGAGCTGTACCCGAAACACCAGATATATTTGCTGAGATGGGTTTCCCTAACCTTCTCTAAGTCTATCCACGCAACAAATTGAGTCGGTTATCTTTCGCCGCCATCTTTCGCTAGTGGATGCATGAGAGTTGTTGTATAGCTTATGAAGTTGTTTCGAAAAATGATATCCTCCGCGAAGCAACCACAAATGCATTTTAAGTTTATCTTCGATTTACAATCGCCTTATTGTGTTAGTATGGGGTGCCAGGGTCATTCTTTATTCAGTTGAGGCATGCGGATTTTCCACTCTTTGCACTCACTAGGAGAGCTATTCAATCACTTGAAACATGGCTCCAAGAAGGTATGTAATATTCTGTTAAGCGAACCTCTTCAGTACCAAGGCTCTTCTCTGATGACCAAACTGCACTTTGGAAGCAATGCGAAAAGATCAATCTCTACAAGATGAAAGCAGATTTCTCCTGTTTGCGAATCTTTTGGGATTAAACCTTCTATAATGTACTGGTGGATACCGTGGATACTGTACAAAATATCGCCCCATTTTCTGTATTTTGAGCCATGTTTTGAAGAAGCTCCCATGAAATGGAGTAAGAATTGGCTCTCATCCCTCGGACCCGTTCATCCACCATCCCGTTAGCTGTCAGAACCTCGTGGACAACTGAATGCCGAGTAGTTAGTTTGTGGATCTGACATTTTTCATGCCTTGTTGATAATCCCTTATTGATGACAGGAATGAATGGACTTCGTTGGAGTTACGCTTTTTGGCTGAGGCATTGTGAGATGACCAACCACCTATTTTATTTTTACTATTATTATCTATATTATCATTTGAATGGTGACACCAACCACCCTCGGGATAGATTTCCAAGAAGTTCCGCCAGACTCCCGATCCAGTTAAAAACGGGTTATTCAGTCATTCGCACAGTCCATATCAAATCACTTCCTTTACAAGATCGACTGACTGGCTGGTGGAAAGTGCTTGTAAAAAGAAACACTATTTACAATGATGTTTATTTGCTAACCCTTCCGGTGGTTTTTGTTCTATACTTAGGGAACAGATGCTTGAAGTTTTAACCACAAAACTGACCAGCACTGTCATGGCAGCCAAACTATCGCATCAGCCATGTGTTGGGACAAACGTCTGTGGCTGGTCTGCATGTGCTGTGTTGTGCATGTGACGAATGAGCGCACACTAATGATTTGATAGCCATCGCTGACGTTACTATTATGTAGTACTCTGGTGGGTGACAGATCAGAGATTTCCTTTAAAGTGGTGCACGAAAATCTTGCTTGTATCTGCATCCTACCGGACTTCCGACTGTGAAATGTTGTGGATCCATTACTTTGCTGGATGCAGACTCCTAGGCTGCCAATGTAAGTTCACACATTCAATATGCCTAACTGAAAGACAGCAAACTTTTCAAGATACTCGCAACAATTCGTCTGAATACTTTGTTGACTACTGGATTGGTGAAACTTATTAATTGGCATTATCTGGCAAACTACTTTCAATAGTGATTGCTGATCGAGGGCCAACCCGGTCATATCTTTTCACACATTTCGTTGCTGACCGCAAAATTTTTAGAACCTCAACAAAAAGAAAAATAGACTTGAACGGTAAGAAGTAACATCAGGAGTCAAATAGCTTCTAAAACCCTGATTTATTGCAAACTAAATTTTATTGTTCACTTAAGGATTTCATCTATCAACATCTTAACGGGCCAGTCAAATTAGCAGACTTTTGAAAAATCTGTGGAATATAGGACAAACGGAAATTTGATATATTGCGAATGAGAGACAAGTTTACACAAGGCACTGCACTCGTCGAACGGGCTTTGTACAAGCTTAGCTACCGTGGGAGATATACCTTGCCACACTTAGGTGTTTTAACTCGCCATGCATATGCCTAATAAATGGATAAAATTAGGCTTCCAGCACCAGCTTCGTGTCCCTTGTGGGAATGTCACGAAGAATGACATCGTACATATACCCATAAGGCCTTGGTTTGTAAGATATATAGAGATGAATGACAAAACAAGTTTTAAAATATCAAGATCTTGTCAAGCTAGTAAAATACATAAAAGACAGCGATCACTTACAGGTTCGGTGATAGGTATCCAAGAGAAAGATGTTTGACTACTGTGTAGGGTTTTTATTGCAAAACGGACAACAGCTCAGAACAAATACAGGAAGACCAGGATGTCCTGCGATCGGTCACTGGTGACCGGTGTGACCAGAGTAACAAGAGCATACAGGTTCTAACCGCTTTCCGGACTGAGAGGAGTACATGCTATCTGAAACTTAAATATCGTACAACGAAAGTAGTACTTTTGTCAGAGGACGCGCATTTCGGAGAATGCATTAACTTTGAAATGAAAAGTATGGAGTGATTGGGCCTTTTCTAAGGCCGGCTTCATAATTATTACCCATAAGAACCCTGATCCAATAGCCCAGTGCTTAGGAGAACTTCCGTGTTGAGAGCGATTAGTCTGGAATAACTATCGGACTATTCACCAGTGGCCGGATTCCCAATAGATTCCTACGTGTTCGCTGAATCGAGTAAAAGATATCTGAAAGGTACAGTGTCTTCTGTGAGTGAGTATAATGGACCAGGTACGATTTTAATCTATGCTAAACGAACTGAGGGTCCGGGACAATATAGACTGACGCACGTCGTTCGAACTTTCGACTAGTAAAAAGGACTCCTAGTATATAGCTGAAACCGTTTCTAATGTGGTAATACAGAACCAAGAGGTAAGCTGCACCTACGGCGGCTCTGCTTGTACAGCACAGGTTGAGCGCCATGTGACTTACGGACAATTTGTAGACCAAACATAACACAGAATCAGTAACAGGCTGGATAAAATCAGGCTAATGATATAACTCTCATCGAAGTCTGACATACGACAGATTTCAAGGTAAGGAAGGATATGGCGTTCATTTTTATCTTGTCCAATAACGCCCCACCCAGTGTTTAAAGACTTTACGGAGGCTGACGTCAACTGTCCTGCCAAACACGAAGAAAGTCACACATTGCTCATATCTGTGTGTAGCTAAGAGATTTTGACGCTACTGTGATTGACTGACAGCTAAACTCTCTCTATATCCGTCAGCTTATTCAAACGTAGGTCACTGGAATAGTCGTTTTTGTATCTTTACCCTGTGTGCCAAGAAGCCGACGGGAATTCATCTAGAATAAACGTATATGATAGAATGTGAGTTAGAGTTTACTTGGAAACCATGAGAAAAAGCGACCATATTTCATTTTGCTTCGAAGGATTAAAACTTGGGTACTAACATTCCAAACAGCGTTGCATTGTTAGGCATGGAGATCTATGGAGAATTAAAAAGGCAGCAGCCGGTTTTGATTGGAATGTTCTACCAGAGGAAGATCTCAGTTCAATACAGTCTGTTCCATTAGGCAGATTGAGAGCACATACTGAGGCGTTCACAACCCTTCCCTGAGACATGCTTAGCCCTGGTCTGATCCCGATATTCCCACCTTGCTAAAAAAAACTGCAGACGAGCAAAGGGTATTAACACGACCTTGTTAAATACCGATAACCCTGCCAATTACAGGTTCACACCATTCGAAAACCTTAGTCTTCGATAAGGGAATGAAAGACCGACTGTTTCCTTAGTGGATGCCGCCCGGCATCCAGAACTGCTCTCAAATCATAGATAAAACCTACTACCAATAATGAATCTACGTGAGTGGCAAGAACAGAAGTTGAGTAACTGTATTCTGTAGTCTGTCGAATAGTCCTATCTGCTCACGTTAAAGCATCCACCATATTTCCACTTACCAAAAAGTGATGGGAGTTCTGCGGCGGGCCAAGAAATGGTGTTGTACGGGTAAAAAGGTTTTGGGAATTGGGAACCTTTGTTTGACCTGGCTCAATCAACACGAATATTACTGTCGTTCGGTGGCTCTTGAGGATCACGTAAACTCCATGGGACTGGATTCTATCGAGATTTCGCCCATTACCGCTGTTGCGGATAGTCCGGTCGAACAAAATGAGTTCTAATTAAAGAATTACTTCTTATCCTTCACTTGTTTGTTTGCTATCGTTCCTTTCCCTTTCAATGCAAAATAACAGCGTGCACGTCCTCTCTTTGTACGAAACCGCAATATTCCAGGGCGCAAATTTATCACATTTTAACCCCCCCCCCCCCCTCCCCGCCGTGATGATGATTATCATGCTGCTAAACTACTAAACTTATTTGACGTTCGGGTTGCTTTTGCCCGATTTGCGGTTTGACGTGAATGGGAAGCACTGCAGAGGTTTTCGATTAGTGTGAAACTTCAAGACAACCCCCACAATGAGTGTCTGAGCTTGCAAAATAACAAACCCAGTTGATCAAAAGTGCGGTGTGGTCAGCACATTTCAACCCGAAATTCACTTTAGTTTGTGTCATATTCTCTCAAACCTGTAATTTTCTAGTACATAATTATTGAAACACCAGAGAGACAGCTTAGCTTTTATATCCGTTGTCTACAGACAGTACAGCTGCCTCCATCCCCCCCCCCGTGCTATCGGACAAACATAAAATAACTTATTTCATTCTCCTGGGAATTTTTTTCAGATACCACCTCTGAAACTGTCAACGACTCATTCGATTAATGCAACCCGCACAATCTGAAACCCCCAAGGAAATCTGCCAGTTAGTGAGGAAGTAACTGAGAACCTACTGAGAAGCGTTTGTCTATTTGCTAGCTATCTGCTACGCAGAGCACGTAAAACGATGACATGTGCTCATCAGCCTAAGTGACCAATGAAATTCAAGGCTACAACAGTCGAAAGGCACTATCGTAATTGATGAAAAACAAGCTGCAACTATAAGCCTGCTCCTATGCATTACGCATCAGCGGTTTGTAAATACAAGCATGCGTGCCATAGTAACACGCCTTTCTCGCCTTCCGCGTGGTGTTGGTGTGGGAATACTATAGCTACATTTTTAGGTTGTTATGCTATTCTAATGCAAAAGGAACTAGATAAAATGCAAATAAATTATTTGGAGCCTTGGAAGTGACACTGAAAAAATAGCGCATTCCATTTAGTTTTGGTGCGGACAGATAAAAGGGAATGTTTTGTTGAGAGTAAGTCCACTGCAGACGGCTGCATCGTGCGTAAGACCGCGCTAGGACCACCCACAGACTCGCCCGCACGTCTGCACGGTGAAGCCACCAAAATCCAGGGCTAGTTAGCAGCCTGTGTAAAGGGCAGCGATTGACTGACGTTGAAATTTTGTAGCTTAGTACATTAACTGAACGCGTTCTCTGTGACATGATCCAACATGAACATTATATATATATATATATATATATATATATATATATATATATATAGTGCTTATCAAAGATTACGTTGCAAGAATAGCGTGAAGTCCGGCATAGTTTATTGGCGCTTTTCTATACCGCTTCCCGCCACAATACACCACTCTCCCTGGTCCCATTTAGCTTCACCCGGCGAATCAGTTGACTTCAATGGACGTTTCATTCCGGACGTGTACCAGGAGTGGAGACAAATCATCACCAGTCCACATCCACCCACGTCACATTCGACTTGCACAGCAGAATTGTTCTGTCGTTGTGTGTACTGTGGCTGTTCGAAAAGACTGAGTCCCACTGCGCACAGGTGACACAAGCGGAAGCCTGAAAATGTGATTCCAGATGCTTGTTTGCGTCATGCAGGTTGAGCAGAGACTTGATTCTTGGGTCAGTGCATACTGGGTTGATAAGCGGACTTAGTAGTAAGTCAGCTTACTGGGAACAACTCCTAGCTGAGCCAACGCATCTACCGCATTACCTTCCTCCATCATACTCGCACGTTTAGCACAGATAAGCTACTGGGCGTGTAAATACAGATGAACTATAAGCCTAGGGAAAGGTGATGAATAGTTAAGGCAGCGAGAGAGATATGGACGAGCTATTTAAGAAGCTGAACTGAAGTGATTAAGTGGGATCGGATAAAAAACGAATGTGGCCAGAGGTGGGAAAAGGTTAAAATGATGCTAACAGACAGATTAGTCATCAGCCTGAAGGACAACTTTGATGCAACGACCAGGAAAATAGCGGAAACTAGAGATAGGAACCTCCAGTCTTAAAATCGGTCCAGTTTAGTTTTTCAACGTTTCAGAGACGTAATTCAGTTTAGATGATCGCTGTATTTGAATGCGGAGTTTTAATGTCTACCGTATCGAGTGATTCGACATGACTAATCATTTCAAAATCGTTAAATTTTAGCTCCAACAATTTTCGAAACCAGGATCTCATTGTGAACCTTTAACTAGATGATAAATTACATAGATTTTTAGTAGTGTGGAGAGATTCGGAAATTTTTCACTGGGAATTTCCCCCTGTGGAGCCAACCTACGCTGAAAAGCCTAGAAGCACTTTACAGCTGTTTTATTCTTATTGAGAATCATCAGCTCTGCGAATCTCACGAAACTCTCGGGATTTCTCGAACACGCAACCTCCCGGTTGATAGTTTGAACACTTGACCGTTCGACTACGAGAGACTGATTAATAGTGTGATTAGCTCGCACGTAGACAGGATATAGTGCAACTCATCCCTTGATCACGGGATCCTTATCACGTGGTCACACGTGCTAACTGGCTTCTCGAGCAACGACTTCTTAGATAAAGTTTCATAACTTGGACGAATTTTATTCTTCCTTTGATTTACTTGTAGGCCGTTGGTATTAAGAAGACGGTTGGGAATTTTTAGTGGCTACGTCATCCTGTAGGTGGAGCCAACCTATGCTAGAAAGCCGAGAAGCACAACACAGCTGTTTCATCCGTGTTGGGAATCGTCAGCTGATCAGCGAGCTGAAACACGAGTTATTTTGCCAATAGAACCAACTTTCCTCGCAACCGGCGCTTATTGTGTCTCGTTTTCATTTTTTCAGCCTCATGTTCAAGGTATACTGGGCAACTGCACAGAGCGCATGCAGGTTGATACGGACATTCATATCAATACTTGGTAAACTTTACACTATTTTCAATTTTTCATAAATATGCCCGTAATGATGAAATAAGGCTTCATTCCTTTGTTGGACGCCTCTTACGGAAATGAATGTTTGAGTTGATATCCTATGCACACAAATGAGATGTATTATATCATGTACACTGTACACGAAATGCGCCACTGAGTCGATCACCGAAGGACCAGAATAAATAGAAAGAATGGCAAAGTTTATTATGTCAGACTGACATGACTTTTATCAGGAGCCACACATATAAAATTCACACTTTATATTCCGGATGTGATGGGAACTTTAGAATGGCTGTGGCTATGTTTGAGAACGTGGTTCAGCAGGGAATTCAACGGGTCAGTACTGGTCCTGTACTGTGACTGCCACCTTCTCATGTCACGAAGCTCCATCTGGAACTATAAACAATGAATTATTGGAATAGCAAGGTGAAAAGTCACTGTTACTGGATTGAAAAAGGATTAGTTTTTCTTGTTTTCTAAAAATCTTTCAATCTCTTTTGCGGTTAGACAAAAGGACGCTCACGACGAGTACTCTTGGAAACGTCAGCTTGGTAGATTCTTATTCACTATAAGTACAATCACTAAGAATGATACATCTGCCCATAACTTGAAGGATGACTGCTTTGGACTGGGAAATTTAAATGAATGGCTAACGTAAGGCTGCCAAACCCGTATCAATGTATGACACAGTCGAAGACAAAGTTTTTGAATTATCCATGTTTTTTACAATACATCCGCTCCCATCCATCCCAAATGAAGGATTTCGTTCCGTAAGTGACAAATTCTACTGGGAACCAAACCCCTAATTTTAAGAATATTACTTTGATCAGCACTGGTAAAAACAGCGGAAAGTGAAAAATGGGTGACATAAAATTATGAACTTACTTCATGGTGCAGTTGCTTGGGTAGAACTTTCGACAATATTTTCAGTCCTGTTCGCCGTGCCACGTCCATAAATCACTGCCACATTCTCAGTGGGTGTGTAGGCAAATTTTTTATCATTATTCCTCTATTATTATTTCAACCCAGTATTTGGGTCACAACGTTGAAAGTTTTGCCACGAAATCTGAAACGCAGAACCCTACGGACGAAAAAGGTTCAGAAGAAGTAGATGACTTGTTTCAGTTACTAAATTACGAGCTGTCTAAAAGGTGAGTAGTCTTTTGGTGGTCTGACGTCATTAATGTCATTGATGATGTCATTGATGGTCCGGCAGTCTTCTGATGCATCGATGAACGATGCACTTTAATCAAGTGTATTATGTTAGCCAGTAGTGCCGACAATCTTGTCGGTATATTTTTTTATGAAAAGCCAAGTTCTGTATTGTTCGTGTCCGGCACGAGTAAGTAAACAGTTTTCATAGACACCCGAGGTGGTCCCTGAAGCCATGTACAGGTGTACACTAGTCATTCAGAATTAACTGTCTACAGTCACCTTCCAGGGTGCCAGAACTATGCAGTTCTGTAATCCAAACCGCATGATCTATTTTGACTGGAGCCTAGCAAAACCAAATTGGTTTGCAAATGAGTGTAGTTCGCTAGTTTCTTATTTACTTCCATTGACCCTTGACTGGGGTTAATGTGAAACATGCAAATCATGCAGGTTTTAATATTTAATGAATATTCACGAAAAATCTAGAGTAGCCATGGTCAGGGGCGGTACCTCAAAATGTCTCAAGTTCATCATCACAATTCGCACGCTTTATTAAACATGGCAAAGAGTTATGCTTGCTCGTCGAAACCTTTCTGATAGGTAACCGTCCAGAGTACACTGTGTAGAGGCGCCACCTTACCCTTATGTTTCAAAGGTTTCACCTCAAAGTTTGGAAGCACTTGCACATTGTTTTTGACTTTGTGTAGGATGCTCCACTAGAAAGTTGGCAAATGTGATTGACCGCTCACTGCTCATGGCTTTAAAAGGTGTGTCGAGCTTGAGCAATATCGATCCACTTGGAGTTTGGTTGTCTAGTCCTAGATCTGATTTGCATGGGCCATGAATTGAAGCTAACAATAGATGCCATTACATCTACACAATCGAATATGTTCACCCATCAGCCGAAAATCAGTTTCTATCTGTGCGGTCAGACTCGACTGACAACAAACATTGATTGTGCGGACTACAAACCCAGCACTTGTTGGAACTGAGTCATCAGTCATTGTGACATTGTGTGACCCCAATTACTCTGTATGGGTGCAGTATGTAGGCAGGTCGTCAGAAAGCCCAAGTCAGCCAAAACCAAGCCAAAATCTGCTTGAAAGAAGTGCATGTCCGCACGAGTGTGTCAGATGCCGATCTGAAGATGTGTTCATTTCCTGATTCGTCTGGAAATTAATTGACCTGGGTATTCGGACTACCTTAACCCACTACGCAGTGGTTTTGGACCTTTGGGCACGGAGCTTCTTTCGAAGGGGAAAACACTATTTCGGGTCGCGAAGGTCAATTTTGTTTATAGCAAATTTTGTTCCAAAGCTGGATAACAAAAATAGTATCAACATTATGATTACTCATACAAAAGAATTTATATAAGTACACCACTTGATATGTCTTTATTGGAATTAGGTTTCCAGGCATAATATAAGCAGCTTTTTCCAGAATTCTTCTATGGGTTCGTGCCAGCACCTCAGCTGAGTCGAAATTCCAAGCATGCAATAATCTAATGGACTAAATTATTTTTACAGGCCCGAACTTCCTTCTTTTGGGTGCTTCCAGTATGCAAACGTTCCCCAGGATCCAGAGAATATCTCATTATCTAAGGCGCTCATTCTTTTCTGCTCGTGACGTGTATTCATCAGAGAACCAACAGAAGAGTGCCAGAACGCGCTGCTGATAATGTACTAGTTAAATGGTGTTAACATATTTGCTTGAGAAATGAAAACAATTACGGTTGATTTACCACTGGTGGTAGATTCATTCAGGTTCACATGGAATAGGAGTGGTTGCTCAGCTTTGTGAATAAAAGTCAAAGAGAGGCTTGCTGAACTTTCGTCATGCCAGCTGAATGAATGCGTGAATTGAACGTGATACTGTCCTTTTACCTGGGGCCGAGAATAACTTCATCGCTTGGACCCTGTAAGGCGCACACTGAGATGCATGTTCAATCGCCGGTACACCGCTTAGTCGATGGTGTGAGCTAAGCATAGCTTCGCTTTAGTTGGTAGAAAGCGCCCTCCTCACGCTACGACTGTAATGTGCGCATTCACAAAGAGGTGTCAAACTGTCTGACCTGCGGTCAACTGAATGCGTGTGCTAAGTGCAACCTTGTCACTTCGTTTCGTTCAATAAAAGTGCGGACTCCATCAAGTATCAGCTAGCTATCACAGAACGGGTTAAGTGAGCAGTTTACAAATTTGACACACTGCTTCAATTGGTGCGAAGTGTATTCCGTGCTGAGCTCTCGTAAGCGCTCGTGGGTCATTCGAACAGACGTAGACTTTGAGTCAGTGAGTCATTTGCACAGGGGAGATTTATTTCAAATTCGGATGAATTGTTCTGCTGTGATGAACTTCGAGTAAAATATTCAGTATAGCGACTGCTTCCTAGTCCATTTGGACAGAGTTAATTAATCGAAGTACTTTCCTTCGTCAGCAACAACTTATAGAGGTCGTGTTAGCCGAAAAGAACGTGAATGTATGGGGTCCATTTTCCTCGGATTGAGTAACTGAGAGTTTGGCGAAATATATTCGTTTGCAAACCAATCTGGCTTTGACGGGAGAATCACATGGAACCCAACTAAATCTGTCGATAATGGTGTTCAGTTGCTTAAAAACACCAGATCCACATCTTATCACCGTATCCATAGTATTCTCTTTCTAGGTGAACGTTGCTTTTTCGATAACTTTTGTCTTCAGGTTTTGTGTGCCGCCCAAACGGTAATTCTTGAATACTAGTCGTAGTCGACATACATGAACTGGGACTAGCTTGGTCCGTGACGCGTAAACACGCAAAGTCTATGTGACGTGTGACTTCATACAAGCTAGTTGAATTGCCGTTGTTTCAAGCCAACGAATCATCGACGACAGTTTACTGTAATGGGGGAGATGCATCACAACCTATCCGGAGCATCGGAATGGGTTAGTTGGTATTGTTATAATCTGATGCTATCGATTGCGATCCAGTGTGAAATGTCATAAATGACGATTCCTCCGTACATAGGGAAGCTCCGTGAGCGCTAATCTTCAGTGGTTGTCAGACTAAGTGAACATGTAAATAACTCCTCACGTGTTTGTCAATATTCTGGCGGTTCACATCACCCATCTCAGACTTTCGAGTTGATATTCATGGTAAAATAAATTTACTAGAAATTTCACCAACCACGTGATCAGTGTAAAATTAGTTGTACCCGAGCTGGAGCATGAGGCAAGGTGATTTTGTATCTCTTTGTAAGCAAACTGTTTTGGTCGTTTTCACGAGCACATCCTGTTTTCACGGCACTTAATGGAAATGATATCAGTGTGTAGTCCAAATGATTCTATTTTGATTGACATTAAGTTTGAATACCTGTTCACACCCTTGTTTGTGAATATTCAAGCTGTCCGATGACCAGTGAAGCCACTTGCAAATGATTGTGATGATGAAAATCCAGATGCACAGTCTAACATTAAGTCAGATGTGTTTGAAAGGCGCTCATGAAGTGGAAGGGCTCGGCTGAAGATGACGGACTACTCGACGGTTGAAGACATCTGCAGTAGAAACTCCTTCAGCAAGACTGCTCTACGAAACGGAACGCGTTATTGGCTAGAACAGCTGTGGGCTGTTCTACCGGACCAAACTACTGGGCAAAAAATGGATGCTAAGTTTACAGACGAACATGTTTCGCTGGAGCTTTTAAACAAGGTGTATCAGTGGTGTCAGTCCAAGAAATATAAAACTGATGTGCTTGTTCTCAAAGATATAGCGTTCCGGCTATGCTTGGTCCTCCTGTCACGATCCGATTCCAGCTGAGAGTTATGTTTTAGGATAAGAACAAACTCCGTACTGAGACAGTAAATACATGACTAGACGCAGACTACTACAACTAAAGATAAAGATCCGGGTTCACTGAAACGGTTTGGTCAACTTTAGGACCAAACGAAAACACGTTACAAAACAATAAGATGGAGATAGGTATCGGATAATGGACATACGCAGACGAGCCGGCCGTTGATTCCTTTCTTCTATTCTTATTGTGTACGACGTGATTTCCCGTTTTGTTTTTTCGGCTTTGTGCCTATACCTTCTTTCTTGTTTTTGACCTGAACGTAAACCGCTCCCTGACCTTCTCATCACGCGCGTTGTTTAAATCGACACATGGGTTTCGCTATCTCGTGGTTACCTTGCCTTGAGTCGGTGTCGACTTTGGGATCACGTTAGGAACTAGTAGTTCCTGAACCGGTGTATGGAAGCTGGCGTAAACCCACGATCTGAGGTTTGTACAATTTTATTATTTTAAGATTTTTTTCATAGCAATGCATTTGTTGATAAACCTCCATTTGAACGATTGGGCTTTTGGAGTTTTGTGCGTAACTCAACATGGCCCAAATAATTCCTGGTGTGGTGTTTTCTACCTTTCTTTGGCTTTCATTATAACGTTACGTATTTCATAAATTGCATAAAACGTTTTTTGTTTGAATACGCAAAACCACAAAGACGCGCATTTGTACAAGTTATATACAATACACTTGTGGTCACGTGCTCCGACTTTCTCTTCTCATTTCGCTCGCGCTTACAGCGGTCATTCGCGAGCTTCATGCGCCAACTCTGGTATCAAAACATTTCGGACTGTCTTCGAAGTTTATTGTATGTGAGAGCTGTCCGGAAGAAGACCCCTGGACATCCACGATAGGATTATTATATTTATACACTGACCTGGGTCAACGACGAACTATTTTAAAGAGAACACTTCTTAGCGAGTCTGTTCCATTCGGCCCTATTTATCATTGTGTACCCAATTCAGAGTAACTATATTTATTTCTTTGCCACACACTCCGGGTAAGGTAGCTTTTTGGGTACCCAGACCACTACACTAGAAACAATCAATACTGGGTACCTAAAATAAGCTGCGCAAAATTCATATCATTATTTCAGTCCGACAGCTCTTTAAGCAGCTAAACGTGCTAACTTAATGACTTATGCTTGCCTCGAACTAGAGTGGGTTAAAATTCACCTTTCAACTGTCAAATTGTGCTGCTACAACTAGGCATTCAGCTGTGAGAAGGACACCTCGTCGGCGCTGACCAAACACCCCTTCAAAGGCAATTTTATCTACCTACTGCCACTACTTTTGTTCCACTATAACCGCATTCACATGGTACTTCCATATCTGAACGAGATGGGACTTGTGGACAGAACTGAATGCTTTTCACTTCAGCCAGGTTTTCTTGATTACCAGCAGGCGAGCAGACCACAAGAAAGCCTGAACGCATATAATAGTCAACCCTCGGGTGTTGTTATCCTTGAGGCAACTGCATTCGTTATATATGTGTGTCTGATAACGCCAACTACCATAAAAGGAATGAAGTGGATCACATCAAAAAGGTTCGTAAGCATGTTAAAACCCGTCCAATCACCGATGCTGGTTTTGCTGAAAATAATGACACTGAATACCAGCACCTTTCACCTGCCTCAGCCGTGAATTCAGGCCCTAGAGCCTAACTGACGCATTGGACTTCTATTATATTCAGCAACAACATTGACTTTAAAACTGACTTCGGTAGTGTTGGATTTTATATTTTAGAAGCAGCTATACAATACTTCATGAGTGTAGCTCGCCTATCCGTGCAATTGTATGTCCTCCGGTAGCACGCTTTAGTCGGTATGAAGCTTCGTTTTTCAACGGCCGATGTGAACGAAAAAAGCAATGAGCAGCCTCAAAGCGGACAAAACCAACGTTATCTAGTGAGCAGTAGAAGGAAGAATGAAAGGCATTCCGGCCAAAGCGGAATACATTGGCAAAGTAAACGCTCAACACAATGGTAAAATCATGTACTGCCATCTCCAGAATGACCAAACAGCGAAACTTGCAAAATGAATGAAACCCTGGAGAAACTCAAGCATCTTCGCAAAATCTAAGAGGAGGGGTGTTGGAGGAAGAAGACTGACGACTCAGACGTTGCCCTATTACACGGACTTCAAAGGGTTAACAAAGAAACTGTGCAATCACGCCCAATCGTCTCACTACCAGGGACACTCACATATGACGTCTCAAGATAGCCATGAAAGAGGGTGGAGCATCTCGTCAGTGGATCACAATAATCAATCAACAATGCAGGATAACTTCTGGGGACGCTGAGAAGCGGGAAAATCCAAGATTAGGTAATGGTATCCTTCAACGTTACCTCACTGTTCAGAGCAGCTGATTTAAATGCGACAAGAAATGCGGTCGCTGAACTTCTGGACAACCCAGAAACCACAAAAGAAAGTTTTGGGACAGAAGAAATCTGCGATTTACTCAATCTGGGCCTGCCAGTCTACTTCCGTTGCAACGGATGATATGGTGAACAACTTAAGGGAACGCCAGCGGAAGCACCAGTCCCTGGACACACTGCAAAAATTATGATGCAAAAACTGGAGCGGACTATCCTAGACCGAAGCAGACATCGAACCGAAAATGTGGGTACGATATGTGAACGGCACATTTGCCATTCTAGGGAAAATGAATTGCCACAAGCGAATCAAATGCTTATCAACGCCTCTGCTGACATCCACTCACAGTGGCAATGCAGGAAGACCAATTAACGTTCCTAGATAAGCTCGTCACAAGAACAACAGGTGGCTGACTACAAAAGCTAGTACACACGAAAGAAACGGACACCGACCAAATTATGAACTACTTCAGCCACTCTCCGAACTGTCGTAAACGAAGCTCCGCTCGAACCCTATTCAAGCTGATCCAGACGCACTGCAACACAACAGAGTAGAAGACGAAAGGAGAAGGAACTTTTATCAGACATTCCGAAATAATGGCCACCTATATGGTGGTGCTAAAAAAGTCAACGCCAACATGCTTTGCCAACGCAACAGGAACAGAGAAGGACTACGCTTCCGTATATCAAAGACGTCGAGAAGGTTTCTGCATGACGTTCACGACATCATGGACTAACAGTCGCGGAAAACCTGCAAACAAGTTGGAAGTAACCTTATATAAAGCTGTACGCAATGAGGAAGGCGTATGTTAACTACAAGATTCAATGTGACGGCTTTGTCGAACACTATGTTGGCCAAAATGGATGGAAAATTGCCACCAGAATACAAGAACGCAAGCCTGCCAGAAGAAGGCATTAGCCAATGTCACTTCTGAATTCACAGTTCAGTTCATCAGTTCAATTGAGATAGTGTCCAAATACTTACCCAATTATGGACAAAAAAGGAGCGGGAGTTTACCGAGGCTTAGTGCTCTACACAAAACTAGATCAACAAATAGGTCATCTACCCAGTGTACCAGCCGCTACGAACAAAAGAACTACACAGTTACGGAAATCGGAACCATATGGGAATCCAAACAGCCTAACGTCAAACAATGAAGCAATCCAATCAAAGATAAAAACACTAAATATAGAATGCCCTTCAATTAGCCAATCAAATGGAACAAAGTAAGATTAAAAGGAAGGAGGGAAACGGCCCATTCACAACAAAGGATCAGAATTTTGGAACAGAAGGCTCCTAATAAACCAGCCAGGTGCAAGGAGGTGAGGTCAAAACGCAGCTCAGATTTCAAGCTGATCAACCAAGTTACCCGAAAGCCAACTCAGAACAGACCAGTTCGTCTAGAGTTATCGAAAATTGTTAAGAAGCTATTTAAGCATAGACGGGAGAGGGGGATTCACCCACTCAACCTAGCACGGACGGTGCCAACTTGGCTGGTGACGAAACTTTTGAAATCCAACCGTGAAGCTCGGTTGACACACCAATAAACAATTAGCGAGCCCGAGCCACCCACACTATGCAAACTTGGTCAAGAACCTTATTCAGAATGTGGCAAAACTGCGGTTGTTACTAAGACTTCACCCTTCTAGCGATGCTTCTAATCGGGGGGATAACCGATGACCTGTTCTGAATACTTTTTCAGACAGATCCAAATGATGCTCATCTCTCGGATCCTTTCAGCTAGCACGCCCTCTGTGCTGGCTACCATTATGACTCCACCCGAACAGTAAACTTGCGAATCCTTTCGCTTGGACTTTGCACGTAACCAACAGTTTGTTAGTCGTCTATGACTCAGTTTTTGACGACATCAAATTCACATTCGAAGAATAGAACAACGGAAAACTGGCAATTCTGGACGTCGTTGTCACTAGATTACCAAACCGACAGCTAAAAACTGAGGTCTACAGGAGGGCGACTGACCAACTTCTGAGCTACCACAACAACCATCCAAATTGTCACAAACAAAGCCGCATTTGGACACTTTTCAAACGGATCGAAACACATTGCAGCACAACGGAACCCAAGAATAAAGAGGAAAAACGCCTGTACAAATTTTCCCAGATAAATGGATGCCAAAGGAATTTCATTTGGAGACTACTCAGAAATCCAAACACGACTAACACAACGGCACAGAATGGGAGCAAACGAATCACACTCCCGTACATCAGGGACACCACCGGAATGACCGCGAGGCTCTTACGACAGCACAACACGACGGTGGCTTACAAACCTGGGAACACTTTGCGGAGCATACTATCAAACCCAAAAGGAAAATTAGATCCAATGATGAAGAACGTTGTCATATACAGAATCCCGTGCAAGGACTGCGACAAATGATATATAGGACAAACAGGAAGGGAGCTCTCCACCAGAATACATGAGCACAAGCTTGCTACAAAAAGGCACGATCAATTTTCTCTCATCTCCGTGCACAAACATCAGGAAGGACACGAGTTCGGCTGGAGTGGCATTCGCATACTGGCTCAAGCGGAAACGAGGAAAGAACGCGAATTTATAGAAGCGTGGTACTCCACCGAAGAACCTACCAACAAGCACATTGAAACTGACCCTATGTGTCAACCGCTAAGAGCAGGAAAACGCAATAACCACGTAGCTCTGAACTGCACAAGCAACCGGACGATGAACTCGTGAAAAAAAGCAGGTGGTCCGATTGAAACGGACACATCACTTGGACTGGAGGAGGCGCCCAGTCAATAAGTCAAAGTACCAAATTAACCGGTGGACGCAGGGGCGCTAGTCAATGCTATAGAGTAAGTAGGGCGGTGCAGCCAGCTAATCACTCTCGAGAAAATCAGACAACAACGCAATGCAATTCGAGAAGAGGGCCAATCAAAACGGGCGAGGAAACTACTAAAAATAGAAGACATAGGGACGACCAATCGACTCAAAGGAACGCAAGCCACAACGCAACAAAGATCGTGAACGGACCAATAGATTCAAGAAAAACGCTGTCACCCAACTAGCCAGTCACGTTAAGAGATAACAGATAGCCTTCAAATGCTACATAAACGCACGCAGGCAAACAGGTGGTACCCACTCAACTGCGCACTGATGATGTCTTCTCGTATGGTGACGAAACGTTTGCAAGTCAGTTGCCAAGCTCGGCGAACAGATCAACAGCCACCTGATCAACAACCAACAGTTGCTTTTGCGGTCCACGGCCAACTACGTTTTGCTGGAATAATCTCTTTCACTGCAAAGCGTTTAAGTAACTGGGATTTTTGCACTGATCCTAGCCAGGTTTTTCAACTAGTAGTATGAAGAAGAGCTAGTCCGTCACACTTCCAGAAAAGCTGATCATAACGTCGGCCAATTCCAGCTTCCTACTAAAGATGTGAAATTAGCACTCCACCTATCACAATTTGTGCGACCTATCTGGATGTCCCATATCACTCTCTTTGAGTGTTCGTCCCTTATATTTCCGACAGGGGTATGCACGTTTGTTTCTCCCTTGCCTTTTGGCTAAGTATGACGATCAAATGTTGTACTCTATTGAAGAATAGTCCAAAACACCATGTGTCCTTCGGCCCTGTTTTTCAGATAATATCCAGCCGTCAGAGAATAAAATTTAAGAGAATACCCTTTGAACCATCACGGAACAACCGAAGATTTGTGTAGCCCCTATTTCTTAGTTTTATGCACAGTGGTACTACAGCAGGTTCCCATATTTTATTGATCTAGGTGACAATACAGTTATTTTTATTTCCCGCTACGGTACAGAAAGATTTTTCTTTGAAACGTGTAACGAAACCCATGGCTGTTTATTATTGGTTTCTTATGGTGTCCGTGAACATTACGCAAATTCTATCAAGAGCGCAAGGAATTTAGAGATTCGGTCTGCCAGCACCTATTAGTTTGATGTTTAGAATATTGTGGCTAAAAGCTTGCTTTTGGTAAAATTACAAAATAGTTTTCTAGACAGCAGAGGACCTAGTTGGGGTTGGTGTCCATATCTAATTTTCAATATAATTGTGATAGCTTTAGAACCGTTCACATCTGTATGACCCTATGCGTTCTTTTTTTCTTTGCGTTCCAATTTTCATTGTCTTGCAAACGATAGCTCAGAGGAATTTTGAGTCTTCCGTTGTATGTGATCTAAACGTAAATCTCCTCACCTCTAACGAAGCACTGTTGATGCGTTAGCCATGTATTTCCGTGCCTGTTTGCGTCAAAAACAAGACACTATCCATGCTAGGCTAGTAACGATACAAATGCGCTCAGTTATTGACAACTTTGATGTAATATCACATAAATCGGCTGAGGAGTTTGTGGACTCAGGGAAGCTCTAGGAACACTATAACTTTACCTTTTCCCCGTCATAACAAACCAATGCAATAAAGAAACGCAGTTAAGCTTAAGAACCACTTGCGCTGTTCACCTTCCCAATTCGAAACGAAATGAAAATATTGGACAAGTATGCGCAATTTTCTTGTAGCTCAAGACTTTGACGCATGGAACTATGATAATCCCTGATTTACTTATCTTACTGAACCTAATTTTCCAAGCAATTTAGTGCACAAGCCGAGTTTTTAAATTATTACTTAATTAATGGGATGCCGTACACAGAGAGCGTACCTCTAAACACTGACTACACAACGGATACGCCACAAGTAGATAAAGCGTATGCTGAGCAGTCGCGAAGGTAATCGGATCCCAGTGGCAGAATCGAAGCAGGCTGGCAAAACAACTATAACCAGATCCTTCCAAGACTGCGAAAATGGACCTACTCACAACAATTGATTGCGACTAGTTAACAATTAGTTTTTGTTGCATCTCTTGAGTCCCAGTAGTTACCTGACCTGTGGAGACAAAGTAATGTAAACAACATCACATCACATAATCTCCGTTTTGTTCCTTCAGTATCCTAGGGCCCATTCAAGCATGGCACTATTACTTTTGTTGTGCCCAATGGCATAAACATGTGTGCCTCTTTATCCCACTCAAGTAGACATTCAGAAGTTCTCTCGTTTTTGCGTTCCTTCAACGCAGCGTACACCGGTCGGCCACTACTCGCCTTGTTTAAGTGCGCATGGATTTTCAACTTCTCACCGCAGCCCAACAGTCAGTTGTGCTTCTCTGCTGCATCACTCGGTGCTCAACACTTCTTCGCCTAGAGCATGCTGTCACAAGTCGCCTGTTTGGTTTAGACATAGCCTGAAGCGTATACCTTTCCTAAATATATTTTATGCTAAACATAATCATCCGAGTTTGTTCCTTCTTCTAGCTTCCGAACGCACTTTCTCCCGTTACGGCATTAAAACCAAGGGTTTCGTCAAAGAGTACAGGCCGAAAATCATGATTCCTTTTGGGGATAACGACCGAATGAAACTGTTGTGGTATACACACGAAGTTCAACTACGGGCACCCTCTGGCCCCGCTCTCGTTCGTTAGGGGATCTGTACGAGAAAACCGGCAGTTTTTTCCCGGGGTATAGTAAACCATGAATATTGCCAAAAGTGCACAAACGACCACCGTGTTGGGCAGCCCGTGCAGTGACTTAATTGCAATATCGGCCAGCGTTTGGAGAATTTATAGTACACCTAGCCACGAGTTAAGTTAGGACCCCAGACTGTCTTGGATATTTGAACTCATCTGATCACATCCTTTTTCATTAGGCCGGCAGTTCAACTGAACAATCGCGTGTCAGTTTCGGTTGATCAGCTGTACTGCCCGGGTTAATAGCATGTGGTATGTTATACAGCCGCAAACAGATCTGATGCTCCCAAAGGACAGATAGCAATGAATAAAAACAGCAAAGTGGCACCGGTTTACCGCTTTATTCGACAAAAGCAACTTCGAAACTTGCCGCTTAGTAGTGCATTCATTCTCCGAGAATGTACCTCTGACGCTTACGGTGCGCACTTTTTGAAGCATCTAAGCAAACTTTTCTGGCTTGTCACGCCACATGCAAAACACTAGCCGCAGTCCTAGGGGATCCTTTGCGTGCAACAGACCTACGAGCCGGGGCAGTGTTCCTTCTCGGGGCCCTGGCCATAGTCTACGTGTTCTAGAATATCACCCACGGTGATATATGTAGCCGTACAACCACCGGCAGCCAAATACTTTCGCATCTCTCCACCCCATATATGGCATGCCTGACTTGTACGAAGATAACGCATGCTAAACTGCCGCAAAATTGTGAACAAGGGACTTGGGTTGCGACTGGACAATCAGTTCACGTTGGGCCATCGGCAAATGGGCGGTTACGCAAGTGGAGGTAATGAATTCAAACCGCCCCGCCAAGCTCTTAATTTTTGCCCAACGTTGGTATATTTAGAGGCAGTAACACTTTGTAGGTGTGGCAACGAACGTGGCAAGTCAGACGGCATGAAAGACAAGGGCTGTCTGTATTCCGTTTCCAGAAGACAGCTTTTTCGCAGATCGTCAAAACGCAACCGTAAAGTGGTGGCGCCTTAGCTAGTTTCACTTTGGTGTGAGAATTGTTCGATCCCGTTTATTTATTTGTTTCATTCCTATGGTTTACATTTTTCGAAAATGACGCACCCAACGTGCGGTGTTTGGAAGCCACTTTCCGCTTATGGGAACACACATCTTTGCATTGGGACATCACCAATAGCCTACTTTTTTGTGAGGCCTTATTTCAAAATGAGGGAAAGTGAACACCGGTTCATGGTGCCAGTGTATACAGCATCAAGCCAGGAAATATTCGATAGACCTCAGATCCGTCACGGAAGGGACAAACGTGCAGTTCTACAAAGAAAGATGCTCACGGATTGAGCTTAGTCGAACCACGTTAGTATCCAAAACAACAGTTCCGGTGTTGCCATGTTGGGTGTGTCATCTATGAGAGATGTGATAATGCAGTGTTAGGCCTCGGCGTGCGCCTTTCCTACGAACGTATAGAACACAACAGTCCCCCGGCAGTAGTCGTTAGCTGCATCCGGGTATCAGAGCTAGTACGAATAATTATCGCACAATGGTTTTGGAATCAGATACCACAGCTCCGTTGTGCCTGATAAAAACCTGATGGACATTGTTCCACGTAAATGCTCAGTGTTCGTCCAACATCGAATGGATACGTGACTGCTCGTTTGTTGAAGTCCCTCGGTGGCGTTCACAGGTGGGAGAGAATTATGCATCCTGCCTTGCATGCGGTGGGGTATCTCCGCTGTCACCACCACCCCCCAATTATCCACAATAAAGTGCCTGATCTTGCTAGCACTGTGGAAGCTGGAAGTGAGAAGCAAGCGTCACGTGGGCGCAGCATCCAACGCACATGGAATTATCATCGCTTATTGCCATACGGGACGACAATTGCGTAGCGGTAGACTCCACACCCAATTCACAAGTTCTAAGCTATGTTGTGTCAGCTTTGCGGTGACAAGCAGCGACTTCGAGTGAAGGATCAACCACAAGCGCTGACGTCGACGTCGGGAAATGCTGCAAGAACCCCACAACCACTGAAGATTCAACATCGCCGGATTCCAGCTCCATCCCATCAGAAGCAGACTTACCAATCGTATATAAAATCGTCACTCATAACCCCGACATCCAAAGCCACAAGCCCGACAGCGGTGTACTGAGAATTTCTACATACACCGAGTTGTTCACGCTAACCGCGGACGACCCGAAGTCCACACAAACATAAAAAGAAAGCCGTTGCGGTCAAATAAGCCATGTAAACCCCGCCCAATCGAAACACCGTTAGCTAGATTCAAGGTGCAGTCCTCTGCAAAAACGAGCCTCTTGGGAATGCCATTAATAGGAATACCCCTTGGTGGCGCCATGCAATGCACAGGCGACCCGACAGGGCTTCACAGAGAAACCTTACCGGTCACACCACTCCAAAAACCCCAAGAAAACAAACGGACGCTTGTTCATTACATATCCTTGAACAACAACAAATCCAGACGTCCAAAAGATGGTATTGCACGAGCTACAAGTAACGGCCATCGAAATTTTCAACGACGAGGTTGAGAACTAGGGCTCTAGTGGTAGCACGCCTGGCAGCACACCTCTCAGCTCCACACCTTCGTATGCATCAGAGTTAGTTTTGAAGTGCTTATCCAAAAACTGCCTCACTCTTTTCAGCAAACGTCGCGATATTTGGCAGTTAGCTTGCCCTTAACAGCCGTCCATAATCGTACTTACAGAGAACCGGCTCGCACCAGATGTCTCTGATGCGTAGATCTCGATAGATGGCTGCTGCATTTTCGAGCAAACTCGAAACGCGGGAGGGCGGGTGGGATCGCTTCACACTTACATGCAGCCCTGCCCAAATCAGTTGTCCTCTCCAACACCACTCCTGCACCATTTTGTGAGGCACTGTGGATTCAATTCACGCTGCGTGAGGCCGATTGTCTTCTCGGCGTTTTCTTCAACTGCCCCTGGAGTCCACCGAAAGATAATCAGTTTCTCACACAGAACCTTGAGCAACCCTTCTCCAGCTACCACTTCACACACCTCTCGCTGGTAGGTAATTTTGCCGTTCCAAAGGCCCCTTGGATGGAAACCCAGCGCATTGAGTCTAGTGGACGTTTCGTGTCGGCGCTGACAGAACACTTAGATTCAAAATATCGTCACACCCAAAAGAAACGGTTAGGCCAGCTGCCATCATTGCTGGATTTGGTTATCATCAACGAAGGACACTTCGTTGATCAAGTGTTAATTAAGGCTCCACTGGTACACGGTGACAACTGTGTGCTGACGTTTGATATCATCTGCTACCGCACCACAAATCCGGAGCCACAGACGTGGATTCGGAACTTCTGCCGCGCAGACCCCCTAGAAACGAGTAGATTCATTGAGCAATTAAAACTGTGACGAGCTTCAGCGGAAGAGTTATACGGGACCACTGTCCTGAAATTTCATGGGGCCGACGGGTGTTCGTCCCAAAAACCAGCGCGCAGTCGGACAGAAAAAAGGCTACCTAAAAGGATTCGGGGTCTTCTGGAAAAGTAGCCCCAGCTTTTTTTCTAAAAGATAACTTCACAGAGGACGAGCTGGCATTTCGTAAAATGCGGAAAAGCTGTAAATCATAAGCCCGCTAATGAAACATACGAAAACAAGGCACGATAATGGACCCCGTCCGGAAAAACAGAAATGTGCTATTGATGAACATGAGGCCGAGGGAGAAACAAGCCAACCGCCTTCTTGATGGACAAAAACGGGGACCCCACAAGTGACCCAGCAGTGGTATCTTAAGTCTACAGGGAAAACTGTGGCGTCCTGTATTCTGCGCCAAGGACCTAGTCCCATTCTATCTTGTCAAGACGCAACTACGAACGGCCTCTATCCAACTTGGCCTTCACGGAAGAGGACATTTGTCAACTCCTGCACAAGAAAACCCCTTCAGGGCGTCGGGGCCGGACGAGGTCCATCCAAGGATCTCGAAGAAAACATCGTACACACTAGCAAATCATTTCTACCTGGTGTTTTGTCAGTCGCTTGATGAAGACCACCTTCCCTCTTTTTGGAAGGAAGCGATTGTCAAGTCAATCTACAAAACTTGTGACCGACTATCGCCTGGCAGCTACGGGCCTATTAGCTTCACAGCGTTCCATACAAGGTGATGGAACACATTCTGAAGCGGGCCATCTTAACTCACTTTACCAACGACAACTTGATATCCCCAGTGCAACGCGGATTCTTCCCAAAACGTTAATGCGTGACGAACCTGCTCGTTTTTATGGGCAGCTTAACCCAAGCCAAGGACAAGGGACTCATATCGGATGCCATATTTTTCGACTCCTCAAAAGCATTCGATCGGATCCCACACGTCCCGCTGCTCCACAAACTCGAGTCTTACAGGATTCAATGGAAAATTCTACACTGGATTAAGGCGTCCCCATCAGACAGAACATTCCGAGTGAAAGTAGGCTCGACCTACATTTCTCCGGCATCGGTCTCCATTGGAGTTCCTGGAGGATCTGTTTTGAGACCACTTCTGTTTCTGATCTACGTCAACAACCTTCTAGACTTTCTTTCAAGCCCATACCTACTTCTTACGGATGACTTGGAATTATGGGGTTCAAATGCCAGCGCCTTGCAAATGGATGGAGACGCTGCAAAGCAGTGGTCGTTAGACTAGCACTTTCCCCTGAATGTCGAAAAGCGAGTCCATGTCATTCGGAGGAGACTCCGCGAACGTCTTTGTCGTGCATGGTGAGAATGGTCCAGGAGACATTACGAGTATAGATACCAAAAAAATGTGGGCATCTGACTCTCTTCAAACATGTCCTTCTCACTGCCTCATGAGAAATCGGCCCAAAGGGCATTTGCCGTTCTACGGATGATTCGGCACACCTTCGCTTGTATTACTGGAGTGCACTGCCAGATACTCTATGGGGCCTACGTTGAACCGCTTCTTGAATATGCCAATTAAGTTGTTTGTCCGGGACCCAAGAAAGACGTAACCCTCTTTGTGCGTGTCCAACAAGCTGCTACGAAACTGGTTGCCGGCCTTAAATCTGTTTGTTATGAAGTGCGTCTCATGGGTTTTGGCCTACTTCCCCTGCGGTATCGTCGCCTCCGAGGAGACCTAATACTTACATCCTGTTTGAACAAGGTTTGTCCAACAGGTTTTTCAACGTTCAACTAACTGTCACACGGTGGGGACATGGTAAGATGATTTTCAAGCTCAGAGCGCACACATTTATCAGGCAAAATGTTTCTCATTTCGGGTAACTGGTGTGTGCGAAGGCATCTTTTCACGTTCCCTTCCCTAGCGCTTTATCTGGCATGACACTGATAATGAGAGCAAGTCGATTTGCATGGTGATTCCAAAACAATAAAAGATTATCGCGGCCTCGTGCATAGCGGTCCTTCGTTACCGATTTCTATGTAGCCGTGAATGATGAAGTCTCGCTTTGTTCATATTTTGAGTCCACTTTCCATCCTCCCAAAGTGACCGGAAATTAGACGGTCCCACTTTACTTAAAAACACGACTCTTCCACAAGTAGAAGCAGAAGAGGCGTTAGCCTCAGCTGCTTCAACGGAAATTATTAGCTGCTGTGGCATATGTATCAATTTAAACGGATCGAAAGCGCCTACAACATTATACATATGGCCGAAGCAACCATTTCACTGGTGCGCCCCTCAAACAGTCGCTGCGGCGCGTCTGTGTCACCACCCTTCTGTCTGTGCATACCGAAACCGATCTGATTATTCTCCGGCTATCACATCACCGATGATGTCGCCTTCAGTATAACGGGCTTTCTGACTGGCCCCAGCAGAGTGCATCAAGACAGGCGGGTAAGTCCGATTCGGGTGACAGTCCATTGTATCAGCGCATGAAGCGCTCTCAGATAGATAAACATATGCCTATGCCAATTTCTGGTCAGTTGCGTGGTGACTTCTGTAGACATACGGTGGTCTCCATCGGAGGTACTCAGGGCTTGTTACTACGACCACTTCTGTCTATGAGCTGCGTCAATGACCTTCAATATGCGCTTTTAAGTCCGTGTTGACCTTAGATCGTGGAGCTCCAACGCCAGCCCCTCGAAATTGGTGTGTTCACAACAAAGCAGTGGTTTCTGGACTGCCACCTTCCTCTGAACGACGAAAAGTGCGTCTGTATATCGTTCGGAGTCTCAGAGGACATCTTTGTCGTGCATGGTGGACCAGAAACCTTTGCGAAGAGAGATAAGTAAACAGATTTAGGTGCGTGACTATCTTCGGGTATGTGCTTCTCAGTCCACCATGAAAAATCTGCTCAAAAGGCTTTCGTCGTTCTACGAATGATTCGGCGCGCCTTCCTCCGTATTATTCTCATGGACTTCCAAATAATGTATGCAACCAAAGTCAAACTGCTCTTTAAATACGTTAACCAAGTTATCCACTGAGGACGCAAGAAGGACCTAACCCTCAGTAAGCAAGTCCAACGATCTGCTACGAAGACAGTCGTTGGCCAAAAATCGGTTGGTTATGAAACGCACCTCGGGGTGGTAGGTCCCTCTAGGATATGGTCGCCTTCGAGGGAACCTGATGCTTAGTTATACCCTACCTGGGCAAGGTCTGGCCACCAGGCGTTCACCGCTGGCCTCAGTATTACATGGCGTGGGCGCAACAGGATGCTGAGGTTGTGAAATGAACTTTCTCTGACGGATCTCATGCTGCATCTAAGACCCAGTTCCAATCACCCGCAGAATCTTATGCCGGTTATCGCGCTGGCAAGATCAGGGCCCGGCGGCAAGAACGTGAAAAGCGGTGCCGCGCCCTTTTTGCCATTATTCTAGGTGAGTGGCGGTTACTCAATGACGTGAAAAATCTGTATCCAAAGTACCTGAGCACAAACTCTGTTTCTCTGTATCGGTCCGCGAATGTGAAGCATGATGTTCGATTTCCATCGACGGACAGCTACTTTTCGACAGATGGACTCTGCTTCCTATTTTGCAACAACCGGAGGGTGCGTATGTACCGTAGGTTTATATTCTATATGATTTTGAAACGATGGTGCATTTAAGACAAACGCCTTATCCAACATACGAAATTCTACGGCAAACAAATGATCGACGAAACTGCTACAGATGCACATCCGGCAAAGTCATGTGGTAAAGTTCAGTAACTTTGGAAACAAATTTCGCAGGTTACTCAATTTCCATTGTTTCGTCGCCGGAATTTGAAGAATCCAAGCATTTTCATGGAATTCTGCCGTATAAACCACGAGGTCTGTGGCCAGTTTTGTCTACTAAGCTAAATAAATCAATAAGTCCGTTGGATTCTAAACTAACCCACACAACAATGCAGTGTTTTCCATCTCACAAATAGCACACAACTGTTTCCGGTGCAACAGGCGTTCCGGTAAAAGAACCTTTCGTAAACTCCAGCTCGGCAGAATTACGTGCGCAGTTTCCGGGGAGCTCAAAGGTTGCTTCTTGTCCACATGGAGGAATACAGAGGGCGTTTTAGATGTACTCTATTACTTTTGATGAATTCAACTGCTGCAGCCAGCAAAAGCACGAAACGAGTGATGGACGTAAAATATGATGAAGCTAGTGAGACGGATTTTTAAACGACATTAGCTCCGCAGCAGATATAAAGCATGTTTTGTTCCCGGTAGGACGTGTGTCAATTTTGCCGGCGCGAACTTCAAAATTTTTTTACGGAGATGATCCGCTTAAGTCCCAAAACAACAAGATTTTCCAATTTCTGGATCAAAATGCAGTAGAGAATACTACTAGGGAAATGATCAAACCTACTAGCCAAAGCATGACAGATCGAGTGGTCTCGTTAGCCGCCATTCCACTCCACTCCGCAGCTGTAGGCTTGAGTTCGCCGGTGTTGCAGCGTGACATGCTCAAAAGGAGAAAACAGCTCTGCTGAAATTGGGTACCTTCAACACCTAGTGGTGCCACACGTTTCATCGACCGGTGAAGATAGTTTATGTGCAACACTTGCCAAAAGGAGCAAACCTGATATTTTAAGAAACGCAGCAAGCAACAATCCAGGTTTCAATCCATTTACAGGCAAAAAAGAAAAAAATGCCTGAAGTGACAGTGCGACCAACAGGATTCAGAGGAATCAAGCCTTTCTATCATTGCACTGGAATACTTTGCCCCGTAACGGAGGTCAAGGTTGCGGTAAACGGACGGGAGGTGCGCATTCCTGTAGCACCTGGATTTGGTTTAGCCAGGAGCTTTAACCCAGGTGGTCAAACCAATGTAGAATCACAGGCCATTTTGATTTATTTGGAGATCTATGCGGACGTAAAGAGGAGACCAGGCAGAATGGGCGACGGCCATATGGGACGTCCGGAGTAGCTGCTGCCGCAGACTTAAGCTTGAGAGAAGGGCAGAATGGGATGAAATTAGTTTCAGTTTAGTCAAGGACGCGGATGCCGCTAGAAAGTTATGCTCGAGAAGCACAGTACAACCGTAACTTTCAGCAACTTTCCGTTTATTCCCAACTGGTAGGTAGCATGTCGTCAGTCATGATCATTATAGTACAATCAGAAGGAAGGCACGACTGGCTTCATTTGTGGGTGCCCAGAAATGCGCAAAAGCGGGGCAGTCAAACAGCAGTGTACATTATCCGACACACATGAAGTCATGCCTAAACTGGAACGATCCAGAGGCAGCGGATATTGGAAACGGGGAAACACAGTTGTTTGCTTTGTCTTCCAACTTGTGGGGCACACACAAATTTGTAGCAAGGTCAAGCCGTTACAATTCAAAGATGGCGGGCAACGGCACAACCGGTAGCAATCTTACGTAATCTTACACGCGGTACGTTCGAACTCGGGTTCCTTTTTTCCACGTGCGATTTTGTGAAGGAATTCTTTCGCTGTTCAATCTGCTTACAGAGTTCACACGTGTCATTTGTTGGAGTTTTTCACTCTAACATAACATTTACGTGATAACATCTGTTAATTTGAACTCAGTTCTTATTCTGCACCCATTCTCAATGTTGACCCAAACTAATACAAGCTGCTCTCCGCAGCCATCGATGTGCCACAACAGATGCGGACGAAATGCGTGTCTGTCGAATGTACGGCGTGGTATGCAATGCCACTCCTGCAAGGCTTGGTGGCACTTTAAATGCACGGGTTTACAGGACGACCAGGTAAGCCGCCTGGCCAACTCTCCTGACCCGTTTGTCTGCGCCAGTTGCCTTTACCTTAGGGGGGCAAAGCACTCCACGGCCACCAAAAAAGAAACCAAATCTGCACCGCAAAATCGAATAGGCCAGCGTGACCGTTCCGCTTTAATCGGGACACTCGAAGCGAAACCTCGACATCGGGGAATGCTGCGAGGACGCTAAAACCACTGAGGATGTGAATCTGCTAATCCCCAGCTCCACTCCGTCAAAAGTGACCTCTTCGACTGTTGACTCAGTCGTCGCCCAGGACCCCGACAGCCAAAGCCACAAGCCTGACCACAACGAACCGGATAGTCTCTCGTACACCCAAAAGGCCACGCTGATCGCCGGCAACTCGGGGGTCCACGCAAACGCGAAAGAAAGGCGTCTGCAGCCAAACAAGCCGCGTAAGATTCGCCAAATCAGAAAGCTACTGGCTGGCTTCAAGATGCAGTCCTCTGCGAAAACGAGCCTCAAGCGAGCGCCACCAAAAGAACTACCTCCCGGTGCTGCGACCCAGCGTTCAGGGCCCCACACGGACAACTTTCCGATCAAACCGCGCAACAATGCCCAAGAAATCAAACAGACGCAAGTTTGCCCCAGATCCTTAAAGAACTGCAAACCCGGTCGTCCAAAAGTCGGTATTGAAAGAGCTACGAGTAGCAGCTGCCGAAATTTTCGCCCGCGGGGAAAAAACTCCGTCCACCAAAGACAACAGGCCCGCGCAAATCGGGCACCCACGGGGCGAAACAAACCCTGCACATGAAAAGCAGCCCTCGAAACCACCAAGACGGGAAGCAGACCAGCATGCCGCAGAGGCCCCTTC
>SJOL01006765.1:896557-1003982 GCA_004794785.1 Opisthorchis felineus
ATAGACTTCCAAATACTCTATGGGGCCTACGTCAGACCGCTTCTTGAATACGCTTACCAAGTTGTCTACTCAGGGTGCACGAAGGACGTAGCCCTTATTGAGCGTGTCCAGCGAGCTGCTACGAAAATGGTAACCGGCCTAAAGCGGTGGAATACGAAATGCGTCTCACGGCGCTTGACCTCTTTCCTCTCGAATATTGCCGCCTCCGAGGGGACCTAATTCTTACTTATGCCCTGTTTGAACAAGGTTTGGCCAACAGGTTTTTCACCGTTGCGCCAGCAAACACACGGCGGAGACACGGTAAGAGGATTTTTAATCTCAGAGCGAGCACCTTTATTAGGCAAAATTTGTTCTCATTTCGTGTAGTAGCTGCGTGGAATAACCTTCCTCCGACAGTTGTACACGCTCCTTCTGGAACCCAGTTCAAAGCACTACTAGCCACTTTTCTGTGCAAGCCCTCGTGCTTGCACACATTCTGCCGCGCGCTGAGAACTTAAAGAGCAGTGCTACACACTTTATTCTCTTGTTCCTTTCAGGTGTATGACAGCCGCTGAACGACAAGAAAAAAACCGACCCTGGAAACTCGGGCAAAAGCCTCGATCCTGTGTATCAATCCGTGAATCCGTGAATCTAAGGTTTTCCGCATGGCTCGTGATCAGAATCCCCCAATTGTGGGAACCGGAACAATAAATATGGAGAATCGGGGGCATTTCTGTGATCCGGTTAACCAGTTTTCGCTAAAACTGAAACTCAGTGCTCAGGCTGCGTGGCTTTAAACAGTTGAGTTATTGGCCAGGGTTACGAAAAGCGTAAGTGAAGATGATGGTTTCGGATAAGTGGTAGCTAGCATCGGTGTGCGGTGAAACTGGGCAGACTCACTGGTGTCGCTGTTGGAGCGAAGTCAGGTGTAAAGGTTCCCTGGGAAGGTGAGGTGGTGATAACGTGAAATGTGAAGAATATCGTTAAATTTGTTTGGAGGACAGCCTGGAAGCTCACCGAGAAGAGTGTCAAGTGAATTAAAAAGAGGCAGTTGGGGTCAAGTAAGCATTTTGTTAATATTTGCAGCTAGGGTTCCGAGAGGGTGGGAGGCACAGTCCGGTGCCTGGATGGAATAGTTGCGGAAGTGCACCGCCACTGCCATGCCATCGTTGCACTAACATACTTCGGTTTATGGACAGCCACGTGACGGACGTCATGGGTAACGTGATTGCTCTGGGGGTGTGCAATTCTCCGGGCAGCGGATTTTTATATGAGTTAGATGTTAGACTTTGAGTAACCCAGATACGGATGGGATTTGGTCGAAGTGGTAGAAGGAAAGAAGTAATTTGTGCACTGGTCTTCCCTCCCCCTAGCATCGGTACAATCCCAAAGTACAAAGGATGAGTGGACTACCTCGCACCCATAGCGAAATTCCAGCGCCAATATTTCAGGTGGAAACCAGCAAAATATCTGAATACCTTGTTTAACAGCCTCATGACGCAGCTACCGTTGATGGAACCATAGGATGGGTTCCGGCACATGTGAACCGATTAAAATGAAAGGACACATCAGCCATCCTCTATAATTTGGGTTGCTTCAAACCATCCATTTTGCACACAAGGTGCACAGACTTTTGTACAACCAGTCAGCAGTTACCATGTGATTAAAGGTGTTTTATCTAAATGTTTAGCATCTACGGGTACAATGCCGCACGTCTTTTTCGGAACTGATGCGGTTCGCGTCATATCCACTTGGAAAATTACTTACCAAAGAAGAAACTACACATAGTGATGAGACCCTTCTTTGCCTAGTGTGCTTTTTCCGGAACAATCTGCTGGTTTGTACGATTTAAAATTCGTCCTCATAAGATCAATAACAGCAGCAAGGCTCCGTTTGCGTCCTCAAACAGATGGGCGACAAAGTTCACCTTAGTCAGATCTGTTTTGACAGACATCAACATATAGTCTTGTTTAGAAAACTTTTGAAAGATTTGGAATTTGACGCCACAAGCAGAAGAAATTGTTTCTGGTAACCTGTCCTTCAGAAAGTAGGGCCCTGAAAATATGAAGGACCCGCATAGTTTCCTGGTGATGGGCAAAACGGACATCCGCTTACTCGCCATGCACATATTCGTGAACGGCCGACATCCTGCTTCGCATCGCTATTTATATAGGTTGTTTCAGAGAACGACCTGCGGCTAATAACAAAGGAACTACTTTCATAGACCAAGTGGCTCATCAGGTGTGCGCGCAACCCGCGTGGTCCTTCTGTGAGGCGTCCTGTTCTGTAATGTTAAAAATAGTGACGGCATGGCATAATGTGCAGTTACAAGAGTCTGACAGATTGTCCTCAAGGAAACTGCGGGTTAGCAGAAACGTACTCTATTTGATGGCTTTGTGAGACATCGCTGTTGTCGACTAATTTCGGTTTTTCAGATTTTGAAATCGCCCGTAGATAGTAAGGCGCGCTGACCTAGACGTGTTACACTCATTAGCTCACTGGTTAAATTTTAGACTCGTATGGACAGTGTTTGTGAAAAAGGGACCATTCACTTTGATAGCTGCCTAAGCAGCTCTTTGAAAAACGAAAAACGCCAACCCAGAAAAGTCAGCAGTTATCCTGATAACCTGATGCACGCCTTTCACAGTGTTCTGGCACAGTGATTGGCCAGCTGCGGGGAGCCGACAAACACTTGTTTGTATTCTTGCGGCCTTGTGTCAAGTAAAAGCGCACGCTACATCTCTTGTGATGGAACCTCTTTAAAAAAGCTCTAAAGGTTGCTGATGTGCACACAAAAAGCCGAAAGGTATTTAAAATCACCTAATCAAGTAACGTTTTCCTTTCTTCTTCATGGCTCTTGAGCACCTTTCATCACAGAAGGGCATTGACCTTGAACATCTCTCTTCTGACAGACGACTGTTTTGTCGAGCTCCCAACGTTCTTCTAGGAAGTTGTACTTACTATTCTTGATTACAATAATTCTGAAGCGCAAAGCTGTCATGTTCCAACGCTAGTTGACAGAGCATAATGTGCCGGCAGGCGGAATGGCTCGGTTAGTGAAAAGACCTATTTAACCCATAGAACCTGAGTGCCTTCAGAAAAACGTTAAAAGACCCGTTGGTTGACTAAGGTCGTCGCGGAAGGCCGCAGAAGCTTTGAGGTTGTCATGACTTACTCCACGATATTTCTCTGACAGGTGATTTTTGCTGAACTCAAAATGCAGGTGGGACACACAAAGGTGACCGCAAACGATCACATCTGCTTCCGCAGTCTGGCGCTTTTTCATTTTTTCCTTCTATCCCGTTTACCTACTAACATTTCTAATCCCCTGCGTCCTACCGACAACATCAGGACTTATACAGACTGTGCTAGATTTGATGCGTTCTCACGTACGTGAGATACTGTAACCATATTTCCAGTCTAGTCACTTTTCAATAAATCACGTAATAGCGCTGCATGGCCAAAAACCATATCGCCCAAGCGGGTTGGGTTTCATAGTCTCTGTTCGAGGGTTCCGAGCCGCGCCCACATCGACCGGGGAAATGCGTGTCTGCCAAAGTGTTAACACCTGAAAATGAGCATCCGTGAAACAGAGCAAAACACTGGTCAAACGTTGCGAATTAAATGCATCCCTGGCCTCCGTTGACGGAAAGCATTGCAGCGGTACACCGAACAGATTTTAGCCGGGCCACAACCCCTTATAAGAGCGAAATGAAATTTTTTCCAGCGACCTTGGCCTTGCAACCCGGACTTGGGACAACTGCAACCTACCGCTTCAGCGATCAGTAAGTACTTCATGAAAGCAACGGACAGGAGTAAATGGCACGTGGGTTGTCCTTGGTTTTTCCGGAGAAGTCGGATACGGAATCTTCGGACCTACAGAAACTCGAGCACCCACCCAGATAATAACAGCAAGTTGAAATTCCCGGCAATTGTGCTGGCGAAGAGCAGACGGAGCATTCTGCATGTAGGCTTGCATAAACCTGGAGGCGAGGTGCCCAACAAGAGGTTCTCTTAGCCAGCTTTTCCACCCGAAACTGGCTCGGTCAAACCCTGGCAAGGTGGCAGCACTGCGCAACAGGGCCGGCTATTTACTGGTTTTAAAGCAAAGGACACATATTTACAGTCCTGTCTGGTATCCAATAATGGACCACATTTTTCTCCGTATAGTTCTGCCCATGGTCTATCAGGAACATGAGACACTGTATCTCTCCGCCTCCGGTGGTATAAGATCTTGGTGTTGTTGGCTAAACCTATCTGTTTTCGGTTGGCCAGCACAGGATGGGATTGTCAGCGACGGCGTCAGGAGAAGGGTTCTTTCTTTATACAATTTTTTTGGATGCGCGGATGGCCAGAACGGAACGGAATCCTTCTCATGGTGCCGGAATCCAACCCTTGAGCGAAAGCCAGAAGGACGACACTGGAGAGCAACCTATCAGAGTAAGGTCTCGAGAGCCACAAGATACAATCGTCGTGGTGCGTTTGCTGCTTAGACACACGTGGCCTGGCTTCGATATTGACAAGCGATTGACCGGGCAAATTTCGTTGCAATCTCGCAGATAGCGTCGTTGACGTGTCAAAAGGAGAATACAACAGGTCATCTAGAGTGACTGACCCATGTTGGGGCCAGAGGGTGCCGAAAGTTTTTACTAAGCCAAGCTTTTTTGCACCCTGGTGAGCAGGATTCACATATCTGCTCAGGCCATTACCAGTAGAAACGCGCAAGGTCACGGAGCACGGAACAATCGGGAAAAGACTCTCATGCGAACGCTTTCGCAGACAGCCGACAAGCCAACTTCCCATTCACGGCACTTTCCATAGTCCTCGCACGCAAGTGCGGTGAGTCGCTTCCGCGTGGTGGTTGGAACTGACTCAGGGGAGTGTGATCACTCGTGATGTTCACTATCGACCGTTGACGGTACGTCTAAACCAAACAAGGATTTTGACCCAGTCTGTCGCTGAAATTTTAGCTCGCCCAAACTGACGTCCGGGCTGCCCGTTTGGCAGCAGTAGGTGGCTCATTGCGCCGACCCCCCTGCTCCTGGGTTCCAAATTCTGCTCACTGTGAAGCATGTCTCTCGTTAGATCCTTATGTGTCGTAAAGACGTGAAGCAAGCTTGCTTGAAGCAAGAATGCTTCCAAGCTGGCGCATTGGGTCAGTAAGCTTAGTAGGCTTACTGACTGGTATATGAGTAAAAGTTGAAGGCCCGTAGAAATGTATTGGCTGGTGTTATGTCTGCCTTGAATGGCTTAGAACGATTGAAAGCCATGAGTGAGTACAAATTGTAATTACCTGTGCATGTACGAGCAAATACACTTGCACTATAAAGGGATACAGCTTGGCGACAATGACGGTGGCTGAATGAGCTGTGAGCCACTGGTGAAGAGGAAAAGCCCAAAACAAAGCGCCTTGTTGACTGCAGTGTTTGACACAAGGCGGTGGATTCTGTAAACTTGATCCACAAAGGATCACCTAAAGCATCCCTAGAACCGCATCGATTTGTACCTTCGGTCAAGGGAACTTAGATTATGATTTTGCGAGCAATATGGCGTTTGTTGGTGGATATCAGTTGTAAGGCAGAGAAGAGCTGAGTAATACGAAGCCTTGCTGGTGTGGGAGCTTTCATACCATTCATCCAAGATAGGGAGAGTGGCGCGGAAACCTGGACATGAGACCTCCATGGGGTGCCAGCTCATCGTCAGGGAACTGACATCAACCATAATGAGGAAGCGAAAGTGGGGGACTGAGATAAGAAGTAAAAGATAATATATCATCTCCGGATGCATCCACGGAACAGCAGTCTAAATGCCTTGCTATTAAAGTGTGGAGCGACAGACGCCGCCGGAGTGAACGGCGATTGTGAACAAAACTCGAGTTTCAATAAAGGTGTTGCAAATTTCGGAACTGTTGCACATGCACCCTCGGCTCACTATTGCGGAATGTCGATTAGGACGTGTCGCAACAATAAGGCCATGTATATCCAAAGTTGGCCGGACTTCGGCGGACAAGATTTTGGCAGATCGTTTAAATTGGCCAGTTTGTTGCAGGGGTCTTACCGGTCATCACAGCAGTGGTTTTTCCAGTCATATGGCACAGCGGTTCACAGGATGACAAATGGATATAAAACCGGAGTGTGCATTAGAAAAGTTCAGTGGTGTTGCAATGTAACAAGTTGTGGTTGGGCAACGGGTGGAGTAGCCAGTTCATATTCAGATCATAGAAGGAGCAAGGTCCAGTGTGCTGGTAAAAAATAGGTGAGTATGGACCCCGGTCTGTGGGAATGAATAGACCGACGGTTTCCACTTGTTGTATTTTACAGCTAAGGGACTAAAAAGCCGGCATACTGTGATTGACATCGGTGGCATTAGCGCGCGGCTTAAGTGGGACTTTTCTGGCCGGTTATCCTTTGTCCTCGCGGGAAGCTATCTATCAGATGCGGCGAAATTTCATTTTTGATCGAACTCTTGGAGACAGAAATAGATAAGTGAAGAACGTGAAGTTTTTTGTTCCAATATCATTTCGTCACCACTGCTAGTGGTGATAAGAATGGCGAGAGAAGAACCCGAATCAACTGTGGTGGATTTGGTGGGTCAGGTGAATCCATTACCAAAGCATTTTCCGGGCGCCCTGCCTGCAAGTTATCATGTCCACTGACACTGGAACTAGTCCGTGTGGTGCTGGAAAAACGTGTGGCTAAAACTAATTGAAGGGGTTGGGGAATAGGATGAGACCCATTCACGATGGCAATTTCGGTACCTAGTAGGAGAGGTGCGATTGTGGCATGTTTTAAACTAGATGGTGGGGGCAAATTCCCACCCTCCAAGATGGCCACTTAATCTCCACTTGAAATACACGCCATTGTATTCTGGCCAGAAAAAGCAAATGCAATGCCCTTTGGTTGCAAAACCTTTGAGATTCGCTTAGAAAACCGGAATGTGGCGATCACCTTCACAGAGTGATGGAGAAGCATCACACAGACGCTAAGACACACCGTTTTCCGGACTAGAAAGCCAAAGCGTCAGGGTGGCATGAAAAATGTTCCTTCCTTATCGCCGATCCCGGCTTTGGCTACTAGGTATGCCGTATGCTTCACGATTTTGCTGACCTCGTTGTTCGCGCGGAAGGGTAGGAGCGCTGGATGGGTCCGCAGTTGTGGACGATAAGATGGGTGTGGGTTTCCACAACTTCATTTAAATCGGGAAAAGGCCAATGAGCTTCCGTGTCTATCCTAGGATACACCTCAGAATGGCCCTATTGCTGCAAGGGAGACATAAAATCCGTGAAGCGTCCCTTACCCACAGCGGCAGAGTACATTCGGAAATGGAGGAGTTGGGAGTGATGGTTTGAACACTTGTGGGCTGATCGAGGGTATACACGGTGTGAGGTCTGGGTAGTAAATACCGTGTGTCGAAGAGCACGTGTAAGACGGTTACCACATGTGGATAAATTATAAAAGATCATTTTTAATTTCTGAAACATCGCAATTGATGCGGGAAAGGTAACAACAAAAGTCTGTCTGCACAAGTCCACTTCGGAAAGTTTAGCAGCCTTTGGTTGGCTTCAGAAAAAGTTTTCTGCGCAAAAACTCCCACGTTCATATAATAAGACGTTTTGTTATTGGGAGCAGAAGTTGAGTTTCAGCGCAAAGCACCCCCTCATTTCTGGCGTCCCACTGTAGACAAACTGGAGGTGATGTTGGTGTCTTCGAGTCCTCCAAGTAAGCTATTAGTTGATTGGCAGTACGAGGAATGCGATTCTCGAGTGCCGTCAGCTGGGCTAAACGAATAACGTGGTGGAAAACCGCATGGTAATCCATGTACTAAAAGCTGAGCTGCCGTGCTTCGAACTTCGAAAACCGTTATCCAATTGGTCATGCGGACAAAAGCTGAAAAACACGCAGAAACCGGGGATCATTCGGGTAAAGCAAGCCTTTAGATTGAAGCTGGCAAAATGTGGAGGGGCTATAGGAATATATACTTAGGACTGCTTGGTGTGGAAAACAACCAAACAGTTGTGTTATCTAAAAGCTTGCGTGGTCAAACTAAAGGTATACATAACTCATGGGTCTAAATTCGTTTGAGCTCCATGCTTGGCACAAATTGCAGTGGACACTGTACGGGTTAGGCAAGATGATCTCTTAAGAGCAAAGTGGTTGGCCTTCTTGTACTGCACACATGAGCACGGTAAACGCAACCTTAGACTGTGGACAAATCAGCTCTTGATCTGATTGGCACGTATCAAGTTGCAGATCAAGGAAGACCCAGAAGATGAGAAAACTCGATGTCCGGCGCCCCAGTGAGCCACAGCGAACCCGTCTTTTCACAAAAAATAGCTAAAATAACAAAGATACCAAATGAAGGAATCATTTTGCTGGATACGGTAGAAGATTCGACACGGACTTCCCGAATCGGAGATAGGGTATGTTTGACCAGTTCAAAATAAGGAGGCCACTATATTCCCTAGATCATCCGATAAGATATTCTATATATTGAAAGCGACCGATAAGCTTTGCAAATTTAAGCTGAAAAGGTTTACTCGGAAAACTAACGGAATACGATCGTAACATAGTGAGGTGCATCGAAGCTGCAAGAGGAATGCAAACAGGACACGAAAAACGGTGCACCGAGATACAATTGCGCAAGGGAACAAGGGGAAAATATTCACCGGAAGCTTAGGTTAATAGAACACACCAAACAGGAGATGCTTAATAAGACCACAACCACTGGCGTGCCGTTAGTCTGTGGATGAGTGAAACTGGTGAAACCCTTTTGATTAAGCTTCATTCCGAATATACGGTTCACATATTTGGGCACATAAAAGTATAGAAAGCCCAAACTGCCAATCACCTTACAGAACACAGGTTGCGTCTAACCGACCGGCATGGTTTCGTACGTCGAAAGCAATATAGCTGCCGTGTCCTCCAAAGAACTCCCTCTTAGGTTGGAAAGGAGTAAAATTATAGAATCCTGGCGTCTAAATTCCCAAACTGTCGATCTTTGCGGGACAAAACGCGAAGCACGACAGTATCAGTTCCCTTCAGATCATGCCTTTTGAGCTTTTACAGAATATAGAATTTTGGCGATCAAAGGAGCGGTCGGTCAATCTCACAAAAGCTTACCACCAGGACTATTGCTTTTCCTGCTATTCGAGATGAATCCCAGGTGATATTTAGTATATTTTCGAGATGCTTTTGGAGATGGTTTAAAGGAAATACGGTCAAGGAGATCTCAGCACTGCTTTTTAAGCAAGCGTAGATGCTATCGGTCAGTGTAAATGGCTTAGTGGTGCACTGGCTGATCTGGGTCATGGAGGTATGGAGGAAGGGAATAGAAATCACTTCCCTCAAACTGTGTCAACCGACAGAGGTTTGGAAATGCAAGTCACCACCCCCAATGAACATTGCTTAGCAGTGAAGAAGAAAAATAAGGCCGTGTGCTAACTTCGGAACTCTGCTTTTGTGGACAGCTTAAGAGGCTGGAAAGGCCTCAACACCGAGGTTAACTGAAGATAGGAGTATTCTTTGGGGAAAGTGCGGGTTGGAGGGACTGCAGTGGAACTGATAGATCAAGTGAATCATCTAATTCCTTTCCAACTATTGTCTACCCTGGCCTTATAGACTACATATTAGCTGTCCAAAAGGGTGCGGATTTCAGGGCACGGTCATAATTTCCTCCAAAGTAATTGGTGGATCTTGCAGTGAACCACGGAAATGTGCGATGACAAAAAATCACTCTAAATTTGTAAGCTCCAGCTTGATATAGGTTGTAATGATCCGCGGACGGAACTGCCTCGGTTTGACGGTTGCGGCTCTGACATCATATCCATCTCATGTATTTTACTGGTCCCAATGCGATGTTTCAGATGATTTTCCCCTCACACAGAGTACATTTTTACGTTCGGTTTCGGCACTTATAATTCGACCGTCCTTGTGTTTAGCCGCTGGCACGGTCACTTGGTCCAATGGTAATTGCGGAGCAACATGTTCCCCTGAAAATTCTGAGATTGCCGGGGACGAAATTTTCCAATTTCCTGGCGCACCACCTAACTGGATGCAATTTCACCTTCGTTCTGACACAATAATTCGCCTCGGTGTCCTGCACTGGAATCCTGATGATTTGTTGAGTCAAACCAGTCTTCTTGCTGCCCAAGTAAAAGGGGCCATGCCTACCGTTTATGATGGTAAGTCAAAGTTCACGCCTTATGACTACCAAAGCATACAACCGACCTCGTTCCTTCCACGTTATGGACGTGGATCATCATAAAGCACCTGGTTTACTAAACCGCTGATTCACTGAGCATCGGATCCACAGGGGACACCCAAAGCCCCCACGACTTGACCTTGCCATAGTTGTTTTTCTGCTCCACATTTCCGATTTACTATACCAACACCGCATAATACGAGTGAGCCGGTGTCGTCGTGTTTGCTGCACTTTCGCGTGTTAGGACCTTCCTTGACGATTTTTGAAGGTTTTAGAAGGCTGAGAAGCAACTGGCAATCAGTGTGCGCAAATGCGCTTGCATTTCATGTATTAATCATCCGAAAGTTTGCGCCTTGTTTGCGTTGTTGGCGCTTTGTGTCCGACTGACTTTGAACACGCGTGCTGGAATTTTCTGACGTGGAAGAAATTTCAAGCGGACCCTAAAAACAACAGCAAGAATAAAAATCGTTTGAGACTCTGAAGGAAGCATGGTCGGAAATCCAATAGGTCTAGTTGAATGCCAGGGACAGCAAGCACCGGAATACGAATAAGTTAAGCAGGTTTTCACGCGAGTAGGTATCCACAGGTTCGTAGAATCAGCCTGGCAAATTAACGGGTCCAGTCATAGACTCGGGTTGCGCATCTGAAAAGAACGAATGGTACTAGCTGACTGGTTATGAGGACTAGTGGAGATGCTCCCCCCTTGTCGAAGAGGCGACATCCAAAGCAGGCTCCTTCTTGGATAGACTCAAATGTTCGTGCCATACTTAAAATCGCAAAGGAAGATGAACATGCTAATCTCAGTCGGCAGGAATTACCGTTCGGATTTTGGAAAATTTGAATCGGCGATTCTAAGGGGAAGTACCGGCCTCTTCTCCGGAGGATTCCGCAAAAATTTCCTTTGGCCACTTGCAGCCCTGAAGCGAACAAAAGAACTGAACTCCTTCATACGGAATACTGACCAACTGTATTTCGGAAGACGACAAACTGAAGGTGGGGGTATACCAGCGGTAGTATTTATGGGTGTTTACTAGGGAACACAACCAACCCGAGGAAATGCTAGCGAAAACTGGGGTGTGTGTTAGAAGATTTGTCCATTGTGAGACTGTGGAGGAGGTTCTATTGTCCATGGGTGATCAAACATCTGTCGCATCTAAGTTAATTTCTGGCATTATTATGCGCAGGTCGGTCGATTATCGGTAGAGACAGATTCGTGAGGATCAAGCTGGGTTTCGCCCTGGCCAAAGGTTGCATCAACCATATCTTTACTTTGAAACAAGTTCTTGAACAGCGCCAATACTTCGGAGGTCCCACGTTGGTCGTTATTCTTGATCTGAAAGCTGCTTTTGACTCTGTCGATCGTCAGGAACTTTAGCGATGTCTGACGATCAGAGGTGTTCCTTCCAAATTTCTATCCCTTAGGAGGGCCCTGTATGTGAACTTCTGTGGGTGCGTACGAGCATACGTAAAGCTCTCACCTGAGTTCACCATTCCTGTAGTGTAAGACAAGGCTGTCCTATCTCACCTTCCCTCTTCAACTTTGTTATTGATGTGCTGCTTGAAATATCCCTGCCTGCCTCTGAAACCTGGGGTTGAAATGCTCCCGGGACATTCGCTCACAAACGTTGAGTGTGCAGAAACTATTGCTCTCCTTGGTTCGAAAATGCAAACCACTTTAAATAACCTAAATAATTTTGCCGCACAATTTGGCACGCGCTCCATACCTGCAAATTTTAAAGTGCTGCTACAAGACTGGGTGGGACCAAACCCAAACCTCATTCTTTCAGACGAACCAGTCGACGTAGTAGATAATTTTTTGTTCCTGGGCAGTTGTATAAGTTCTGGTGGAGTGGCTGGAGATGAGACTACTTCTCCGATCGAGAAGGCCAGGGCAATCTTCGACACCTATGGCAAATACATGGCGTCAGTTTGTCTGTCAAGGGCAGAGTTTACACTTTGGCAGTGCGATCCATACTGCTTTGTGGATCAGATACGTGGCCTCTACGCGCAGAGGACACACGAAAGCCGTCAGTGTTTGACCATCGGTGTCTCCGAAGCATTGGTCGGGCCTGGTGGGAACATCGGATTGGTAGTTCTGAAGTACGCCAGATGGCCCTAGGAAGGAGCTCTTCCGCGATAGATGAATTACTCATGCTTCATAGGCGAAGACATTTACTCCGCATGCCGGAAGACCGTCTGCCTCGCAGGGCTCTTTTCGCCAAGCCCTTTGTTGAGTGTAAGTGACTAAGAGGTGGACAGTGTATGACCTGGAAACGGAGTATGAAAACATTAACCAACTGCCGCCTCCCTGGATGGGGACTCCGGAACTCAACTCGCCAGCAGTTTATGACACTAACCGCGCAGTCAATGGCGCTCATGCATCAAAGCTGTCGCCTTCGATGCGTAGCCACCCAGTTCTCGAACTAACTGAAGATGCCATCGCCTCCAGTGCTTGTATGTTTCCCACTTTCCCACTTTTCGTTACTGTGGCAGATGGAACGAACGTATCCATGGTGCACGCTTTGTGACTGATAAATTGATTGATCGATTGTTTGGGTGGGTGATCAAACCACTCCGGATCCGGATGAACTTCATCTCCCGTGGGCAACAGAGGTGGTAACATCAATGTTAGCGCTGTTGTTTCACTGCCGTACAGCCACAAAGATGGTTGAGAAAGGGACTTGGTGCTGACCTGTCGCAAGCACTTTCAAGCGCTCAATCAGACTATCTAGAAGGAAACTGATAGCACGAACGCCAGTGATCTCGAATAGCCGCCATTTCTCGCAATATCCAGCCAAGCGGGGAGAGGGGAGTCACAGGTACCCCGTTCTGGATGGCGAATCGCGCTCCAGGAGGCACAAGTATCAGTTGCCTTCCGTAAAATGTGAGTATCTTTGCATCATATCTACAGCTCATCAGCTGAAAGTAGCACCTCACAGTTAGACGGAAGGAGAAAACGAAATAATAGAGATTAAGAATAGCCACGGCAATGATCGTTTTTGGACCCCGATGGAGCTACGAAAATGGGACGGAAGTGAGCTGCCGACGTATACTTGGGAGGACAATGTCAAACTACCTAATTTACAGGTGTTCTCATCGACGGATTTCCTCAAGAACACGGGGAAAATACACTCAGTACGAGTATTACTCCAAACAGATAGGATGAATCAATGAAGAGAACGGTTAGTTTCGTAAGACAGTAACACAAGGAAAAGAAACCGTGCTGGGCTGAGTGGAAGGGCTCATTGGTGAGTAGGTAATTGAGAAGTAATTTGTCTACGGTTCGTTCCATTATTTTTACACTTTAGACAAATGTGTTGGTGGTTAGTTTGGTAGTACCCGTCACTACCTTTGTAGATAGGGTGGATAATCGCACACCCCAAAGGGTAGAGTAAAACTTCACAGAAGAAGAGCAGATGTATATATTGGAAGGTTATCATGTCGGCACATTTTTTCAGGATAGATGCTGTCCGATGTAGGTGAACTCCTTCCCCCCCGGGTCGCGGGGAGAAAGGAGATTGGCTGTTTCGCCAACAAGGGATTCCATCACGTCAAGGCCATCGGGTGCCTGGGGTGCAGGTGATAGGGGGTAGTCGGTGTTGACTTCAGGTTTTCGCATGGCTGTGTAGAGGTTGTGAAGGAATAGAGCATCGTCTTGTGGCGTGAGAGTGAAGGAGTCCTCCGAGGTCCGTAGATGTAGCAGAGAGGGTTTGATTTTTTCTTGAGGACCGGACAAAACTGTCTTGGGAAGTACCCGTGTCTCATTTTGTCATCTGTGGCATTTTACTGCAACATCTTCCCAACATAGGGTGAGGCAGGCTTCAATGTCCATATCGCAGTGGGTCATGGAATAGCATGCCTACATGATTCGTTTTTCGTTCAACGACCTGCGGTTGGGTCCAGGGAACTTCTTACTGTTCTGTGCGGATGAATTTTAATTCAAGACGGGGCGTTTGCGTGCTTTGGCAGTGTGGAACGATATGTCATCAACCAGGTGGTTTGGGGAAAGACGCTTCAGGTTCGGCCAGTTAGCTGCTCTTAAGTGGTTCCTTATGCCGGTATAATCACCACGGTACTATGGGGGTAGTGGTTATAGGAAAAGTGTCAGTAACACGGTAGGTTGTAGGGAGAGATGGCCCAGTCACTTGTCGAATGGTGAAAGGTAATCTCCTACATACTGTTGCGTTTGTTGATGAAGATGAAGTCCAGGGTTGATTGGTGCTGGCCAGTCCGGAATCTCGTCGGGTGGAAGGGGTGTTGATGCTCCCTGCCGATATGGTTGTATCTAAGGGGATAAGGTCGAAACCAGAGTGAGGGGCTGAAAGCTTGGCTGTTGATTTGTTGAAATTTATAATTAAGGAGCAGGGATGGTTTCGGTCGGGTGTTGATAGGGGGAGATTGAATAAGAAAACTTAGTCTTCATCCGGTGGTGACAGAGCGGTAGTTGAGGCCGATGAACGATCATAAGAGCCGCAAACGAGCAGGGTGTAGGCAGCGAGGACGAATAGGCCACCAGCCCAATTGGGTGAAGTTCATTGGATGGGTCGTATATCCCGGACGGTCTGCTTTGTTTCGTTGATTTTAAGGATGAATCAAGTTCCACTCACGAGTATGAAGCGTGCGAAGACGTGAGACGCAAGTCACTTAAATTCATGGACTTGTTTGAGATATAGTACAGTTGGTGTGGACACACCTTGGTGCACTTCAAACCTTTCTCCACCGACCTCATCCAGGAGAGTCCTCACGTTGCAGGTTCCAATCCATAGAAGACTAGTCTTCCTTCCCTTTATAGTCCGCGTCATGTGCGGGTATGTGGAGCTTCTTGAACGCTGACCCTGGAATTATGGACTTATTTCGAGTACTCCATGCCGAACCATTGACTTTAAGGTCCGCTCCTCAAGGCGGTGGGGGCTGACCTAGCCCAAGGATAGAGAGTAAGGAGTCTGACTCCTAACAGAACTGCGCACATCACATGACTTTTGGCAACTAGGCGCCCGAAGGGTGTTACTGTTGAACGATTATTTATTTTATATTATGGTCAACCTTTGGGCCATTGGAGTGTGTGGTTTTTAGTGTCGCACTCATATTGTAGTGAACAATGCTATTTTACCCCGGACTGCCTCTTAGTACGATTTATCTTAGTACGTAAACTCGCTGGTCCTCGTCGGACTGCTCATGGCTGACCATTTCTGCATGGTTGAAAACCAAGGAGCCAAGTTCCATCCAACGTGGCCCGCAGGATCGTTGGAGCACTGAAGCCCGACCACAACGATAAGGGGACAGCCTTATATTACTGAAAACATCACTGCACTGATCATAATGTTTGACAGTAATACAATGGAGCTCTGGAGCTGATGGGGTGAACTTACGATACCCATTTTTGGGGCCGCCTAAACCAAGACAATCTGATAAAGACAGCGGTTGTCATCCATAAAAGATGTTTTCTAAATAAGATAGGTTAATGGAATTTGAAGGGCATCTGCTCCGTAACTGCTACCTTAGAAGACATTACAAACTCGCTTTGGAGCCCAACATTTTCTGCGAGAATTTTCTGATTTTCTCAACCCGTCGCTGTCAAGTTTGATGATTTTTACATACATGGTTCGTCCGAGTTCATAGAACCATTAAAATGGAGATTGGAGCCGGCATTATGAGACTCTGATGTGAAGAGTCTTGTTACCATTATTTCTGCATAGTACATGGAATTCATGAAATCTTATCGCGTCCACAGTTGATGTGAATCACAGAAAATACTGCTCTTGTAAGCGGTTAATAGTTGCCACTGTTTCATAATCAAAACGACGTTTTTTTCACCTTTTTCTCTAAGGAAACAATTTATCCCGTAGCGACAATATTTCGGAGCATCGTTTTTCCCTGTGGCATCGGTGTATCTGAGACCCACTGAAAAAGGAACTATACATTGAAAAACAAATATTTCATTGATCGGCCCTATGTGAAATGCAACCTCAATGAGGTTTGTTATCCTCAGTTTATATTATCCTCCAACCAGTCTCAAAAATTTTGGATTTCTGGTGCCTCACCTTCCAAAATTTGAAGGAGAATTGAAAGATTTACTATTTGAGATTGATAAGTTGATTGAGCGCAAGAAGTGTGAATGGGAGAGTGAACTGAAAACCTTGGAACAAGAGTTATTGCAGAAAGTGAAGGAAAATCAGACATTACAAGAAGCCGTGTGCATAAAGGAGCGCGAGGTAAGAATTGTCTGTATCTTTGTGATATAGCTGTTCAGTTAGCAAAGGCTTTCAGTCAACTGAATACGATAGAATCGAAACCGGAGCCGAATGGGGTGGAAGAGATGGAACAGCTGAAGTTAACCGTAGAGCGAATAACTCGGGATTACGACAGTCTACGAGAAAAATATCGTAAGCAAGTTAGGCTTCAAAGGGAGCGGAGTGCCAGAACTATGAAAAAAGTTGAGGAGGATAACGTGTCCCTTCTCACAGAGCTCCAAAACTTGAGGTTAGTTTCACTTTTATGTGTTGGAGGCCGTTCTCCAGTAGTTCCTCGTGGGAGCTTAAGGCAGTGTTCCTGCAATTTATCCTTCTCTGAATAGGGAACCTAGGCTGAAAGAGAAGCTTTGTTGCATCCCCACGAACATCACCGTTAGTTTCATGGGCCAAATACCCCGTTTCCCAAAGATACCGGAAAAATTCCCCAATTCCGACCCTATTTGTCCTCAACGATGGGCTACCTTTCCAAAAAAAAACGGGAAACGCGAGCACCGCTTGACATGTCAGCTGATTCCCGTTTTAGTTATGGCTAGTCGGTGTGTTTGAGCCCAAATGTTAATCTATATAGATTACCTCTGGTTCACATTCCTGGCACTGAACAGTGAGCTTGACAACTGAACTTACGACGCAAACTAGTGGTTTCATGGCTTGCATGCATTGCCCCAAATCATAAAGTGAGCATGGGGCTTTTTCATCGGTAGTCGGTCTGGTTGTCCAGGTTAGGGTTAAGAACACGTCAAACTACTGGTGGGCGTAATCGTTCGATGATAGCTCAGCTGTGTGGCTATCAATTCGGATGCAATGGCGCGTATCTTTAGAAGATCACATTCTGAGCAGTAAGATGTTCATATCTTCTGAAGGTCAAATACTGGTCAGTAAGTTCCGTCAGGATTACATCACGACACGCTGCTCAGTTAATGTAAATCCGGTCAGTGGAAAGGTTACAGTATCATCGAAAATTAAAAAAGCCCAATAACTCTTCATTATAGTTTCCTGAGGGTATATGCTTTGGTCATGTGCGTCTCAGATAGCATTGCATGCCAGTCATGAAATGCATGAGTGTGGCGCCAGTAGCAGCTGGATACTCAAATTTTGAAAACGTGGGTTCTCTTCTATAGGTTCTAAAGGTTCCCTTCTTCTAGGTTATACCGGCTAGAAGGCCGATATAACTACAATATCTTCAGGCTGTTTTAAAGAGCACCAGCTTCGATCAAATATGGAAACCGAGGATCTAAGTGAAGAGTTCAAAAAATCGTACGAGTCCAAAAACCGGGGTGAATGTTCAGAAAGGATCAGTTTCTTGTTGTTGAGTCATTCCAAAAAAGTTAGGCGTGCTGCCTCTGAAAATTATCTCACATAGCTTCTTATGAGAAGATCGTGGATTAGTAGAGTGGTGCTGTGGCGACGGCTGCGTTGGCCCAAAAAGATATTCAATGTCAAGACAAAGTTACACTCGAATTCCTAACGATTTTTGGGTGCAACGTTGAATCACTGTTGTAAACTTAGAATAGATTAATCTGCCTTTGAATGATATGAAACCATCCGAGCGTGAAAGTTGGTCGCAGGAGAACAGTGCTTAACGATGCTCTAGCATAAGGCAGTAACTCCGCCTTCACATTGGTTATCATATAAGTTATCGCCTTATAGTAAGTAGTGCTCTATTATCCCGATAATACAGAAATGGAAAGATACTGGAATGACAACGATTAGTGCTGGTTTCACCCATTTCGGAATCAAAGCTCAATAGTCCATCAGCATGAACGACTGCAAAGTGAAAGTTAATCCTTCCGTTGCCCAATTACGTTCGACAGGTTACCGGAGAGCTAAATCCAACAATAATTGCGTATAATAATGGGGTTATGCTAAAATGGTCAGCGTAATTTATCCCGTGTTTACTATCCATTGTGAGCTACTAATCGTTCAACCGTGCCTAGTGGTAGAGAGATGGCACTTTGAAATGCAAGCAGACAACTTGTATAACTCAAGGACCACTCAGTCCTAAAGAACTGGGAGTTTTATTTGCCTGATAATAGAGACTTCACTGAAGAGGCCACTGTCCATGTCCCATTGACGGTTCCTGTTGGGCCTCTTTATTGGGACTTATGAAATGGACTCGTGGTGGATATTTTTGGGATCCGGGTCCATATTTTTTAGGGTCAATATTTCGGACTATTTTATTTTAATACTCAGTTCCTCCCTGAATATGAACTACTGGTTAGGGTATACGATCCGAGTATTCGGCAGCAGCTGCTTTACATGAGGCACACCCTTCATTGTCGACCACTGCTGAGGCATTTTTTCAAGCGCTGTATGCTCGTAAGCGGGAACCAGCTCTTTGTATATGGAACATGGTATGTTGAAAGGTTTAGAAAGTACAGCTGTTCCTTTTTGCAGGAAACGTACCTAACCTATAACCTAAAAACTAGTCGTGCGATCATTTACTCCACAAATATGGAATTCCTTTTAATTATTGTTCAGGGTAGTTACATCTTTTGGATCAATAACCAAATAACAAAAAGGTGCTTTCCATTAAGTCACATGAAGCTACAGCCATAAAGTGTGTGACAAAGCCGCAAACGTTAAGTCGGAATTCTTTTGGATAGTGTAACAGACTACACCAACTAAAGCCAACTAAATCAGTTGACCCAACTTTTAGTGCCGCAACTCCTAAATTCTCCTCTTGTGTGCTCGTGATCAGAATCAGTCCGATAGCTAACTTACCAGTCCTTGACGTTCCCATGGTGATCTACGTGCTAACCACAACTAATCTCAAATTCTCTCAGGCGTCCACTCCAACCAAATGCAGTGAATTGGAGCAAATGAATGTTATATCCTTTCTAGTGGTAATTAAAATTTGGAAACCGATTTCATCATGTATTTTGTGATTGTGTAACCCTATAAGACTTTATTGATAGCAGGTTTTATATCCAAGTCATTCGAAAACGTTTCCATCCGTTGAAATTGCCCGTTCTACAGGGTCAGTTGAAAACCACAATAAGCGTTCTTCCTCTGCTAAGGTATGCGGAAATGTGAACAAGCGCCTGCATATATAGTTTTTATTCGCCTTTCACAGAGAGGAACATACCGTTCAACTCGAGATGCTCAAACAACAACTATTAGAGGAAAAAAATATGAGTACTAACTTACGAGATCGTTGCACACAACTTCAATCCCAACTCAACGATGCCATGATGGACTTGGATCGGGAGCGCAAAAGCGCACTTGAAGCTCAACTCACCTTTCTAAATCGGCAATCTGAACTAGAGGCATATTTGAAAACTGCCCATTCTACAACCGAGTCGCAGGTAAGAACATTGACAATGATTCCGCAAGTCTCCATTGCAACGCTCGCTAGATACCGAAAGACATCTATTAATTTTATCCACTACAGGCTAAGGAGCTGCTGCATGTCAGACAAGTCCTGACAGCCAACCAAGCCCAAATCCGGCGTCTTTCGTCAGAAGCATCTGCCAAGCAGTCGGAATTGATTGCCTCTAAGGCTGTGGTTAAAAAATTGGAGACCGCAGTTGCTAAACACCTGGCGATCATCTCTGCTGAATACCTTTCAAGCCCAACGTCCAACTCTCCTGGCGTTCCTTCTAATTCAGGTTGCACACAGACCTCTGATTTCGTTTGTCCCGGACAGTTGGAAGAAAAGCTGGTCAAACTTGAACGGCAGCTGAGCTCTGCACACAAAACGTTGTGGGAGAAGCTACAAGAGTACAGGTAAACAGCACTATTCGAGTGGTTTGTCCGAAATTTTCACTTTCACTTTGAGCTACTTTATTGAAATCGAATTCAAGTTTTTTGCCGCTGCCTATTTCCTTCAGGCCTGTTTTTCTAATCCGTTCAGTGACCTAGCAGGAATTCATCAGCCAGCGGGCTCTTGCTAATGACGAAAATCTTTTGGAGGACAAATGGGCTCCTTGCCCGACTCATCATTGTTCGGGGGGTCAGTCAACACCAGGTTACGTGACATGAACTGTGTGATTAAAGGACAGTTCTGTTGTATCCTGCCCAAACGTGCTTTGCTCACACTGCCGCCTGCAGCCATCTGTGGCCAGGTGCTCATTACGGCCGGAAGATCGCGAGTTCGAATTTCCCGAGGAGACTGGACCTTACCATGGTGTGACCGTCTGTGTGCCTATGTGACCCATTGAGCTATACTGCGGTGTGTCCGTTCGACAGTTGCACCCGTAACTATCAGCTTTGCCAGCGGTTGGGGGTCTAACCAACACAATCTCTCGGCCCTTAAGGTTGCGGGCTGGAACATGTGTGACGAATTGTTCTTTACTGAACGTAACGCACTGGCATTTCCCGCCACACACCGCTGCCTTTCAATCAGGCTTTTGAACCAAAGGCTATGGTCGAGGACACTAATCATCATCTAGGTCTTGACGCCCTGGCAGTATGCCAACCCACGTACAACCACGATACCCACAACTAACAATACTCCCATGCCACATCGGCCGTTGCGTGGTGCTATCATCTGGTCACCTTACTTGCTGCATACAGCCACGTCTTTGAACAGTGCTTGTGATTATACCTGTGTTACAGCGCTAACAGTTCCGCTCAAGCACTGGATATCAAGCAGAACAGTGAAACTGCTTGAATCTCAAAGAACTAATCACGCAGGTCCCGAAACTAATTCAACCCGACGAATTATCAGACTCCAAGTCAAACCTAGCGTGCGCGCCGACCGCGAAGCTTGGTGGACACGAAAGGTTAACGAAATGGAGGAGGCGCAGCAAGCCTGGAATGCCCGATGATCATTTTGGTCGATCCGCGCAGCCGGTCGTGGGAAACAGCCGGTGAGCGAAGTGATCAAGGACCAAACTTGCGCTACCATCTTGAAGGAAGAAGGACGCCTCGACCGCTGGGCTGAGCATTCTCGTGGCCGCCTGCCGCCACTCAGTTGGATCCTGGAACTGCAGCAGAGCCTTGAATGTTAAACCAGGAACCCCCTATGGCCTCGGAAGTTTACGACTAAATATGTTTTCTCAAACGCCACTGAGCCTCTGGTCCGGATGATCTCCCAGCCGCATTGTGCAAGCATGGGGTGAAGTCCTCAGTCAGCGCCTGCCTGATCTATTTGCTTGCATATGGTAAAAGAAGACTGTCCTAGAAAGCTGTGGAGAATCGGTAATTGTACCCATTTTCAAAAAAGGGCCCGTGATGAATAATCCAGTCATAACGAGACTGTTGGCGTCACTTGTCCTTCGTCACCTTTTGGTGGCCCGTGAAGCACTGCCTCGAAAGTGGCAAGCTGGATTCCAGCCTGGTAGGTCCTCGGGACTAGACAAGTGAGTCAGTGGCTCCGAGCAGAGCCCTCCAAGATAACCAGCGCACACCTTATCCCGCGAGTAAGAATTTTGGCTACAGTTGCGGTTCAGGAACAAAACCCTAGATTCCCCCACTGCCTTGTGGTTGGAACCTTTGAGTCAAGCACCCAAGGTGGATGCGTCAAACAAATACCCTCTTCAGTCTACGCGACCTCAAAGTCTGCTTTGCTTTAGCTGCACTGGCCATGCTGACAATCTCTTTATTCTCATCTGTTAAGTAGTTCTCATACAATTCACCTTGGAATGCTCGCGATAGGCTAGCACCAGGTGCCTCCCTCACCCACACTTTTGTCATCTTTTCATTTCACGAATCTAATTTTTTATTATGTTACAAAATTAAATAAACTTTATGGATGTACGACAGTGAAACATCGGTGCCAATACTTATGTTTCTGTCCATTATGATGATGATGATGTTCAAAACTCCTACAAAAAACAAAACACCTACATTGGCTCCGACCATGTTTTCGTTCGATCTCGCTCAAACGTTCATTTTCCGTCAGTGAATCGGAGTCCAGCTCCTCAGTCCGAAACGCATGGTCTTCAAGAACTACCGATATAAGGATACCGAACTGCTGTCGATAGCTCTGATAAAGAAACGAGAGAAATCTTCGGGTGACATTGACCGCAAACTTTCAGTATGCTTGCCCGGAACCTGGTTTTTACAACCCAACCGTCGGAATTAGTTACTAAATATGCTTACCTTGACGGTTGTATCTCCTCCACTGGTAGTATTTCCGACCAGTTCTGTCCCCCTTCAACTTGGCCACTCATGGGGTATGGTCGATAATAGTCTCACTGAAAGGAAAGGCATGCATTCCGGCCGGTGCTGTTCTGTGGAAATGAGACCCAGATATTTTACACGGAAGATGGAAGGCGACGACTTGCTTTCGACCGTGGATGAGTACACGGCGTTGGGCACCATATTTCCAGTGCTGGAATACGTTGTGTGGTGTTTAGCAAATCGTCTGTGAATGCTCGATGGTCGACTCGATACAAATACACCAATCATACCGGCTCGTCGTTTGTTGTGGAGGCTCGCAACAGTACTATAAAAAGTTGCTCAGTTGTAACGCCCCTTCAATGCCCAGCTACCATACCAGCATTGGGGAGGAGGAAAGCAGCAGGTGGGTGGGCTATGACGAGACAATGAAGTGTCAAGGGCCTAACTCGCTGTATTAGTCACGTTGGTGTATGCCGTCTGCCAGATTATTTGACTGCGTGCTGGAGGCGTAGGCATTTCGGATGTTTATGGTAGGTTATCCTTAGGTTCCCACTATAGAGATGTATTCAGCTAAATTGGCAGGGTTGTACACCAGTGTCCTTCACTGGTGTTTCTGTCAGTGATGATGATGGGTGATGATGAGGGTGAGGAGTGGACTTACCGGTAGTTGGTAACTCTTACACATGTGACCAGTTCTACAGAAAGGTTGCCTGTTCGGATTATCATGCAACACAACATGATCTTGCCACTGTCAGCTTGTTCAACGATAGCGATTTTTACGTCCGGTCGCTACACTGTTAGAAGTGTTGTTCTGCGGACCCATCGTACGTGTTGCCGAGGTAGTTTTAGTGTAAGCACTCCTTCCATATCACACCGACGATTCACCTTGTTGTATGTCTCTGGGTTCCGTCTTTAACGGGACTGTTATGGGAACAAATCTGCCTCGTTAAAACGTTAGAGAGAATTATGTTTGTATCAGTTTCAAGTTTCACGAAGTGGTAGAAAAAGTTGGTCCTCTCACCAACAGCCTATGATACAATTAACAGCATATTCATCATCGCCATCCATAAAGTTTATGCAGGTGGTATTACGACTCTAGCTGTCATATTATTTCTCCCGCATTTTTGATGACTTTATTGACGCATCATCTATTTGAACCACTTAGGTTTTGAGAATTCCATTTTTGATGTTCTCTGCCTGTCCTAGAGTACCAGAGGCATGGATTTTATAGTTCTTTATGGGTTATTTCGAACTAATGACTACTATCGTTCACTTATCGGTCACCTGTAACGCACTGCGTTCTCTTGTATCGACTAACCAATTAGGATGGAGCAGCTGGTTACGCCGGCAATTTGGCGCACCTTACCTGACATGGGCGTTCCCTTCTGCGAAACTCTTGAAAAAGACCACTAGCTATTGGCACATATCAATAGGAAAGTCATCCTCAGAGGAGGTCATTACGTATGAAAGGCCATTTTACGTCGGTCGTTTTAGGCGGTCCTCCAAGTGGAGAGCAATGTAGCTACTTTCTGTTTGCCAGTCGTTCTTTGATACCTTATTTCGACGGACGACACTAATGATTGCAGATGCGCTAGCTACGGATACGGTGCTTTTTCAGTAACACTAACGTGTAAGCATGGCTTGTATGAGCGCACAACTCGCTGTAGTTCGAACGGAATGCTACTGGTGGTTACTGGTTTATATGTTGGTCGTCCGGCTCAATGTGTGGAAGTTTATACGCACACCGCTCTTTCACTTTCCCGTGGATGGAAGACTACTTCTGAAGTATTTGTCTTCGTTTTCAGCCGTTTGGAAGTGACCTGCCACACTGCATCTGCCACCATCCAACGGTTAGTCAACGTGAAAAATCAGGCAATGAGGCAAGTGGCCTCACTCGGTATCGCTCTGGGTAAAACAAGCGAAGCAGTGAATGTCGTATATGAACGAGTTAGTGAGATGGACCAGGTGGGCCAATGATTTCTCACTTGTATGTTCTGTTTAACAAATTGTATGATTTGTTGTTCTTATGAAGACTTTTTTTTCCTGATTTGCATTTTTTTTAGAGTAGGTAGTTCATATTCAGAATTTTGTACCCACAAGGAGTCTTTTTACCTGTGTACCCTTGAAACTAAAGCAGTGACCCGATTCTTTCGTCTCCTAGACGTGTACAGAGAAGCTCCTAAGGATTAAAAAAAGACTTGATCAACTAAAGGAGCAAGTAATTCAGGTGAGCCAAATTATTTAAACTTTTTATGCACTCATGCTTCACAATTGTTCAAACTTCCCTACTCTATGGCTATTTATCATCCTTTAGTATCATTCTCAACATGGATGACGGCAGTAATGCAATCTGCTATCGTGCTAACCACAATAATTTGGTTTAGGAAAGGTCTAACGAAAGAGGGAAGGAATGAAAAGGGTCTGTCCCTCCAGACACTCAAACTAATCAGCTGGACAAAGACAGGTGGTTGGTAACTAGCTGCTACAACTTCGCCAGCCAAGTACGGTCACGCAGACTTCATTATGAAAGAGCAATCGTTTTAATACCACTCGCATTCTTTGCTATCATCAGGTCATTGTTTGCTCGCCTCGTTTTCGGCTTTCAGTTATGATCATAGAACACATAGATTGATAATTGGGTTTGTCTAGTACATTGCCAGTTAACTGCGCATGGCGCTGCTGCGTTCGTTCAACGGAAGCACCTGTCATCACACGCTTTTTTGAACACATTTTTATGAATCTATCGACGTCAAGCAGTCGACCGACAGCTCGCCACATCACTTATCATAGATGCCTCGGATCTTCCGTCCACGTAGGCAATGGCTCCCTTCCATATAAACAAAAGAGTTCGAGCTATACTGTCCTTGAAACCTAGTGATGGTTGTGTCGGTGATGATGAGGATGACGATCATCATCAACATCATCGTCCACAAAACACTGCGGCAGAACCGTGTAAATTTTATTAATTGAAACACTGTAGTGGATGGAAGAAAAACGAGAGCTGGCTCCCACACTGCCAGACATTCTTGATTGAATCTGTCAGTACTTACGCCCCTCACATCGGTTCGCACTTAAATTTTCAGCGAAGCGCGGGAAGATCACATAGGTTTGAATCAGGAATGCATATCGCACCGACAGCACGAATAGTTCGTAATACTGCCATCTGGCACGTCATACTCTACTCGTCTATAGGTTTTCGAATATGGTACGGAAAATAAGGCTACGATTTGTCGGTATTGTGTAGCGAATGATTGGACTCGATTCTGGCAATCGAGTCTGGTAATCACGTACACACAGCTAACAGAGATTCGTGTGTGAACAAAGTGATACAAAGCCTCCTGAGCCCGGTAAATTGATAGGTTTGTCTAGATAATGCACACCCTACATATACTATGGGGCTGAACGATATGTATTTCTAGGTTTCAGGGGATCACATGCTTTTTCTGACACAGTCTCAAGCACACTTTTTCGATGTCTATTTGCGTCCACTAACATGAAATGATCCGCGTTATGGGAATCTCTCAACAACATCTTGATCTATTTCCTTAGTTCACAAGATTTTTCCACCGGTAAGGCGACCCAGTATCGGACGGGGCTGTTTTCACCGGTTAAGCGAAAATGGGTAATCGGGCGAGAGTTTCTTTCGAATATTTCGTGACCAGGATGATATTATGGTTAAAACTACTTTTTCTAACTCCTCCTATTTATAGCTGAGTAATCTCCAATCTGCTAAATGCCACGATTCAACATCAACCCAAACCGAATCACCAATTCTTCTGACAGAGAAGCCTACTCAGACTGATCCGAATCTGACCACTCCCCCCCAGTGTTGGGTAAGTTATTTGTCATTTCTTTTCCTATCATGAAGTGCTACTGATTCTATCGGAAATACCACCTTTCTACCAGATTTGTTCCTGCTATTCATGGTCATTTTAAGGTTGACCTTCACCAACAGATCTCTTTGTGATTACGGTCCCTAATCTAGTGCCTCTATGGACCAATCGGAAGCGGATCGGGTACTCGTGGCGTGATGACCGTTCACGCTGTGTCTTGTATGGGGATGAGTCATTTTGTAGCCTTAGTATAATTTCATTTTCGGGGTGTTAAATACAACCCGAATGGTCCAGCTGACGTGTTGAGTAGTAACATATCCAGCACTTAAATTACCGTGAGCAATGAAGAATGCATGGGAAGTAATGGGTGGATATGAGGCTGTGTATAAATGTTTGTACCCAGAGGATGGACAGCCTCAGGCAATGAATATTTACTAGTCTAAGATATACACTGAAGCAAGCCGCCACAGCATCGTTTTGGCAGCTTCCTCTTAGCTTCATCAGATCGGGTGGTACCAATCTGCGCCCTGAGACGTCGAACGACCGTCGGTGTGACGATTCCTATCCACCTTACATTGGAATGTTTGTTCGTACCCGGAGTGCAAATAACTCTTATCCCAGCGAAAAAAGCGTTTTTGTCACTATCATTTTTTCTAAGAACGTGCGATTCCTTGAAGAGAGGTCTTCCCACTATCTATTGTGTTTACGGATCCCAAAATTAGTCCACTGCGTCAACTTCGGCACTACGGATGTTCCATTTATCTTTGCTTACTAATGAGTAGTTGAATGTCTTAACATTCATGGACGTTTGCAAAGTGAGGCGATTCTTCCCGCATTCAGTCTTCTTCCGTTAAGGACGTTTTGATGAGCAGGCTTTCCCTTGTGTCCTTTCATGTGTCTATCGATGTTGCGAATTTTTCAAAGCACCAAATTATGAAGAAACTAACTGAGCTTGATTGTGAACTGTTTTCACTTGATTGGATTTCTGACTCATGAAATTCATATGATGGGGAGATTCGAACGATGTTCTATATCTGAATGTGCAGTATAAATCCGCCTCAGGAATTATATGGAATCGATATTCTAGACACTGAATTTTTGTCTCCTGTAAATAGCATGGTAAGACCGATCACTTCGTTCACCATTCTGCAGCCTGCTTCCAAAGTCCAGCTACTCAGAAACGACTGGATGGCTTCGGTTCAGCAACTTCACAGCAAAATAGAGGCCTTGACACAGGAGCGCGATGATCTCCGTATCCGACTAGAACACCAGATTTCTTTCGTAGAAAGACTTCAGAAGGTAATTACTTTCGTTACCAACATGGCACAACTGATTTCAAATTCTCACATGTCCTAGTACTTTGAATGCTTTTCTCACGTACTGATCTCCTTGTACGTACATGCAAGATCACTCATCTTTAGTTCCATTCATTTCACTGATTCTAAAGCTACCAAACCGGTCTGCGAAATTACCTAAGGGAATCATCGTTATTCTAATGACAGGCTACATCGGTGCAACAGAATCTACAACTACCTCCCTTAACTGTCTAGTTATGATCAACGCTACCTTTTGTCGTTCACTACTTCACGTAGTCAACAAGAGTAGTTCCAACTTGCGTAAAACCATCCACGACATGCAGATTCAAGGACACCAGATGTCCACTGGGGTTTTAACTGCATGAAGCCCTGGACTTCGGAACGACTGATTGATATGCTGGAATTCTGTCCGACCGTATATGACCTCGTGTATGAGCACCTATTCTCTAGTACTTCAATGCGTCCGTCCAATCCATATAAATTCTTTTTGCGACATGGGTGGTGACACAACCTTCATCGCTGATTCCGGATGGAGGGAAATCACCCAAGATGAGCAGCGTTAAATCTGTGTCCATAGTTCAGAACAGTTTTACGTTTAGCGTTTGTTTGTACTGGTTTGATGACCATTGCTGCGATCAAACACTACTTACTTATCTGTAGCCCACTGTTTGTTGAACTTGTAACCCTTACAGTTAACAGTATAAAAGAGAACGAGCAGTATTGGATGGGTCCAAGTCTCTTGTACATGAATTCAGGTAATTAAACCTTTCTTCGTGCCGCCTATACACGGATTTAGGCGCGATGAGGGTACATTTCAGGAAAACAGCCAAACCATTCACGCCTCTCGACTCACCATATGTCGTCTTCCACTCTGTGACTCAAGTTATTATTCTAGACAGCCTGCAATCCTGATCTCAGTGCATATGAATGTTCGCAGGGTACACTATTTAAGTTCAGTTATGTATAAACCAACTGTCCCAGGACTAACTTCGTGAAGTTTCTGAAACGGAACTGCGGATGCATCAATGGGCCACGCGGACACAGAATGAAAAGCACACCGAAGCGATGTTTAGAGGCCTAATGGTAAAGTGGCTGAAGTTTATTATTCTAAAGGCGATGCCGGGAAATGGTTTTGTCGCATCCATTTGACATAGTACGTCTAAATTTCGTCTCCACCTACCTTTTGTTTCCAGCGAACTGGTTGGGTGCCGAATCAGCTGTCCTAATTGATCTTGGCGCGTTTGTAGGAATCAGTTTATTATGTGCCTAACTTCTTTTTCTAGAATTAGCTCAACCACCGTGAAGCATGAGTCATATATATATATGTTCTTTTTTAGGAAAATTTGGCACTGACCGATGTACTTACTGGCGCTGAGAGTTTTAACCGGACTCGAATTTCTTGCGCTTCGCCAGCGATTACTTCACCACAGTCCAATCGTCCGGTGTATAACCTACCTAACCTGACGATGCTTGCTGGACAGCAGCAAAATTCCGAGCTCCACTCCCTTCATAGCTCTGTCCAGTCGGTCACCATCGAAAGCCCAGCTATTACAGAACTCGAACCAAACAGGTCGTTTGATTTACCAACAAATCCCAGCTTACCTGCTCCGTCAGAAGCTCAAAATGACAAGTTTTTATCAAGTGACATTGCACAGCAATCTTTTGGGCAAGTACCCCTGAGTCATGACAAGTTTTCCCCAGCTTCTACTTCGTCCCTGCAGGCGAACTCGAGAAAACGTGTTCAACCGCATTCTAAAAGATCAACATGCTCATTAGTGGCCGGCGAGCTTACTCCACTCACTGGCGACCATTCAGGCATTCTCGAGGCTGAATCGCACATTCATGACCCGAACCGCTGTCGTTCAAGAGGAAGTTCCATGTCAATAAGGTTTGTTTCTCATATAGTCCCCTGTGATTTTGGTTTATTCGCAGAGAGTGACTAAAGTTTTGGGTTTTCCTTTCTATGCATCCACAATAGTTCAGTGATATTGTGTGGATTCCACACCTTCCGCATTTCAAATTTGCAGTTTTAATTTCGCGTCGATTTTGAACGTTCGCCAGCTCTGATTTTCGCACAGCTTCTGTATGAGCCCAAGGAGTTATCTTCGTTTTCATAGTAGACAGTATCACACCAGCCTCTGCTGCTGGCAGTTAGCTTATATGCAGTCATGAAGAAAAGCGAACGCACCCCCCTAAGAACCTAAGGTTAATACTAGAGAGTGAGTGCACTACTCAATTTACCTCAAACGATGCCATACCAGTTTTCTTAGCCCACCAGTCTTCAGGTATCGATCTTCTGCTCTATTAATTGCATCGCGCCAAGATAGGGCTCAATTTGTTGTATTATGTAGACTCTATTGCATTGGCAGCTTTGTTAGGCTGTCTTACACATTGCTGTCTCAAGGATGTCATGTGAAGAATTCCCTTTTCTGAATTTCGGTGATAGTAGTTTTTTGTATCGGGCATAAAATGACAAGCAAAACACCATCCAAAAGAAATCATACCGACCAATGACCAAGTGACAAACAGAACACCATTTAGAATAAATCATATCGACCAATGTATACCACCAGGGCAAATAGCAAAACGCAGTGCATATATGGGGAGAGGGGACATATCTTTTGTGATATAGTAAACAATCTAAACCACGAAGTGCATTCAATACTGGGTTCAGTTGCTGTTTGGATTCTACGCCTGCAAGCCCGTTGCATTCAGTAAGATTTTTCTTACTCCGTTTTGTCTGGCTTCGCGGAAATGTATGATAAACACCCGAAAATGTCTTGAGGACGTTTCATCACCAGTTCGTAATTTTTAGCAGGCAGCATGGTAGTCAGGGGCTCACTTTTTACAACTTTTTAGCGGAGCGGATTGGTATTTCACATCTACGGCAGTTGCACAGTAAGCTTCGAGCATCCTTTTAGTACACCTGAAGTGCACTAGAAGTGAATTTTCTGGCACGGTTCTTTTTGGTTGTGATGTTCACTGTCGGCTGTTAGGCTTCTCTGCTGTATCTAACCCTTGTGTTTGTTTTAGCACAGACTTCAATAGCACATAAGGCTTAAGTTACATCCAAATACACACACGTTTAATCAGGATCACAAGTTAACATTCCACTTTACTTTCCCTGCGGGGAAAATTTTTCGTGCTCGTACGCAGGGCACGCCATTTTCACCTTCCTCATATGGCTCTGTGTTCACCCCCAAATCACTTTTGATTACACCTCGCTATCTTGATAGACTCAAATAATTTCTCTAAGTTGCATCGCTAGTTTGCTCTTCCTTTATGCGGAACAGCTTCGAGGACCACTTAGATCACCTGGTCCCCATAGAGCTCGCTTGTTGGAGAGTTTCATAGGAAGCTATATCCTTCAGAGCCTGGGAGAAATCAAAAGTGTATCCTATGATAGTCCTCCAACTGTGAGTGAGTACTTTTTATCAAAGTACTGTAGTATCCAGGTTTTTCGTCTTTTGCACATCAGGAAACATTCGATGGTTGTCGCTCGGTGATAAAAAATGCTGCTCGTTACGTTGTGTAGCTCATTCACCTCTAGGCTCTACAAAATTTTAATTGCCTAGGCATCTGCCATTCACCAGTACGTGACATTTCTATAAAGGACAACAGCGCATTTGGACACAAGTCTGCAGACTCATGTTTGATGGTAATAAGCTCGGTAAATACTTCATAAGCTATTTGGTTTTAGTATTTTCCAAATCAATGCACAGACGTTTAAAACACGACGAAGATATGCCTCTCAATATGCTGATCTGAGGCCGCCAGGGGCTACCTTAACCCATCAAGATGTAAAACCAACTGGTATGAAAAACAGTGCCAGGAAACTCACCCATTTGCAGTTGCATTTGCAATGTAATTGTTTCCTGGAGCAGTTGTCTAGGTAGGGCTCTCCTGTCTTTGCATTTAGTTGTTTGGATGATACCAGCTTTTTTGGAGTATGTACTGCAGTTGTCTAACTCAAAAACATTTTGTTCTTTGCTGGTTGTGTTTCGTTTCGTCATCTCATTCATAACTCAGTTTTATTCAACTGAACAACAGCAGCACATCATAGGCGATGAGCAATTTCCCATGAGGTGAAGCAGCCATTATTGTCCCTTAAACGAACCCCCACGGTACGGGCGTCCGAGGCACCGGGTGTTTCGCTTTTTTAAGGGCAACTGTTTTTTGCAAGGAAAGTACCGCATTTGTATCATTTGGTGGTTTTCATTTATCATTTACGTATTGGTTACAGCGACTAGGGCGATATCGGTACAAAACGCCATGACACCGCTGGATTTATTTATTGCTGTTGTTGAATAGTTCGTGTGTAGATCAAGTTTCCTCACGCTCCCGACCGTTGAGCCATTCGAACTCGGTGACCTTTGTGCGCCGAGCAAGGTTTGGGAATAAATTGGTCTGATCTTCGCTAATTATGACCTTTTGGTACCATAGACAGTCACAGACGAGGGATTTCACACAAACCACGTCAATGCCGAATAAAACCCATTTTATCCATAAACATCATAAACGAGGGATTCAGTTGGGTTCCAGGTGGGTCTCTCGCAAATCCAAATTTGTTTGCCAATGAGTGTATTTCGCTAATTTCGTGCAATTTGTTTCCAAGTAGAACACAAGGTTGACGGAAACTCGGGGACTGCGCCGACCTGATGAGCCCCAAGAAGGGCGAAACCGGTCGTGGGCTGTCGAAGAATTTTCAGCAACCTTATGAGTAGTGCATTACGTCTATACATGTATCGCGATATCTCGAATATCGTACCAACTGAAACATGAGGTGGCCTGGTGCAGCACATTCAGTTGCTTAGAAACATCACAAACGAGAGATTCAGCTGGGTTCCAGGTGAGTCTCCCAAAAACCAAATTTGTTTGCAAATGAGTGTATTTCCCCATTTTATCCAAGTTTAATTTCCTAATCTCCCTCGTGTGGCTAAGACCGCTCTAGGAGCTTAAACAACCAACAACTTGTCTATCTTCAGCCACACCCTGGGCGCATTTGCCCGCAGTAGGATAGCGCTAATGGGAGGGTGAGTAGCACTTGTTTTTCCTGACGGTAATCGCATGATTAAATACAGTGGAGACAGGGCTTATCGTACATCTTGCTTTGATGGAATTTCATACCAGTGTGCACAGATCTCAGAATAGACCTTCATGGTAACTGACGGGTTATGATCTTTTCAAGCTGGCTGCTGCTTGTGAATTTTTTTTAGGGTTTAACTTCTTGGTTACCAAATTAATGCACTTCTGACATGGATCTCTAGTAAAGTCTTTCACGTTTACATGGATCCGTTTGCTCCATCAGCCCATCGGAATATGGTGATTTTCTACTGCGCGAACAACGCCATCCTCAGCGTCCATTACGCGAACATGAAATCGGGACAGCTTTGGAATCGGCGTCGAATGACTTCCCCTTCCCTAAAAAATGGGTATCTCTCGGGACTGCGTCCGTTCGAACTACGAAGCCCGTTCCAACTTCAGTTCCTCCTGTTCCTAACAGAATCGTGACTGCCCATCAAGCGGATGTACGGAAGTCTGATAACGATAATCGGTCGCCTTCTCTTCCATTACCTAACGGACCCACTACAGCACTGGTAACCTTAAACCATTTTCGGTTTTCCCATGTTGTTAATAACCATACTAAGCCTTATCATTCATTTCAGGTCCCATAGTTGTATACAAAATTTACAGCTGCTTCTCTGCAGTCTCATTACAGGTGCGAATGGTACATCGCGCTATCCAAGTTGAAAGTCGCTTGTAACAAGGGGTGTTAAAACATCTAAGTACACCACTACGTCAATTAGTCGATTGCGCTACTACATCAAAGCCATCGCGTTTAATGTAAAAACATAAAAAACGGCTACAACTAACCCTGGAATGTTTTTACGTCAACAGTGCATCAAAATCTGCAGCAGGTGGTAGCTGATGCACTGCACCGTATTGAAAAGGCAGGGACCTTTTGTCAGTGAGGGACTCGTAATCCTTAAGTGGGATTCGGAACTACAACCATTTTTACAGCGTGTAAGTACCAATTAGAGTAGATGAGATTATTCTCAAAAAAGCTGAATAATACCCGAGTGAAATAACGAACAGTTCTGCAAGAATTCTTTTTTATGGCTGCATCTCCCAGTACTATTCAACACGACTATTGAGTGACCGGTCTTTGTCCGGTCAATCCACTAAAGACAGCCCTTTCTCTTGAGAACTCTCACTCCTGAGAACTTTCCCATAGGTTGCATTGTACACGGACTTGGTTCTTTAACTACTGTGAATGAACCACAGAGAAGAGGCCAGATCCTTTTCATAAAGAAAACTGCTCGCAAGGTTGCTGAAAACTCTTCGGCAACCCACGACCGCTTCCGCCCTTATTGGGGCTCATCAGGTAAGCGCAGCCCTCAACTTTATTTTCTACTTGAACCCAAATTGGACATATTTCGACGAACACACTCATTTGCATAACGATCTGGTTTTTAGGGGAGATTCAACTGAATCCCTCGTTTATGATGTGCTGCGATATCTCGAATATCCTAACAACTGAAACATGAGATTCAGTTGAGTCTCCCGTGAGAGCCAAATTGATATGCTAATGAGTGTATTTGTCGAAGACCATATTCTTGTTTCAAACCATGTTTCTTCACCTTCATCTCTGCCATTTTTTCGTGTCTTGTGACTTTCGAGGAATACGTGTTCACTAAAATATTTCATGAGTCTGATTGATCATTTTCCCTACCGACAGACAACGAACAGTCATGGTAGGTGGAAAGATGCGATCCGGGAAGCAGCAGATCAAACTGAGCAGCATCAGTTCAACCCGCGAGCGTACTCCACAGTTTGTGAAAAAACGCTGACCTCTCGTGAGCCTCATTGGTTAAACTCTGATCAAGAGGATGAGGACACCAGTGTCTATTGCCTTGCAAGTAAATTCTTGGCAAGCGAGCAACAGCATTCTATGTTGTTAGAGACTCGTATCGACGCCCACATAGAAGCATTAAAGAAACAAATTGGCCTTTGCTCTAGTTAATCTCTTCTCACGCTGTACCGGTTTTCATCTTATCTACCGGCTATGTATGTCTCTGGCGTAAAGTTAGCTTGTCGCTTTTTCAGCTTACCATTTGCTGGATAATTGATTGATACAACAACGGTTTACGATCCTGTACTATTCCTTTTCCATGTACAAAATTTACTATCTATCCATTAACATGCTTGTATTAATTCGTCTACACCGACCCATCGTATTGACCCCTCTACAATGATAACATTGTGTCTCTGCTATGATCATTTGCTTTTATCCAACCTGTCTATCTCAGGAGGATAATACACATATGTACTTTGGACGATTCATAGTTTTGTCGGTTTCATCGTCGATATACGGTGGAACGTATTAACTCCAAATCTTTGTATGTGTTGCTCTTTCCATCCATCTCAAAATAATCCGTCACAAAAATATTGAAATTCGACAGTTCGAAAGCTAAATGGGTGGCAGAGGTCACCCCCGGTGGTCAAACAGTTTAATTTAATATGTTCACTGTGCAGTCGCCGACATTTCCACCTAATGGATGCCCCTTTCATCCACTGCAATCTTGTTTGCTATAATCCCATAGTGTCGAACACTAAATAGAGTATCATCGGCGTAGCTGACTTTAGTGTCGAGAAGTATCCCTCACCTTATTCTCGCCAGTCTGTTAGCCATCCATTTGTGACCAAGCGATCATGAGATCTTCCGAAGATTTCCTGTACTCGTACTTATGCTGACAACACTCCCAAGGGTTGCTATGCTTTGTGGTAGAAATGTGTAGGTCAAGTTCGGTGGACGCGTGATCCTGAGGTCAACAGCACATAGCTGCCAACCGGAAAACCATGAGATCAATCCAACTTGACGAGACTAGATAGTGGTGAGGAGTTCAAGGGGCCGGGGTTTTTGGTGCTTCCTCACTTATTACCGTTCGGTTGGGAGTGTCTTTGAGGATCCATTAGTAGTCGAATAAATAGTCTTATTATTCACCAGCCTTCAGATCGTTCTGGTTAAGTGACCAAATGGTTGAAAAAAGTACAGCTTCCCAAATGCTGAAAACTGTCGAAACCGAGTAGTTTGGCAATAGCTCAGTCTTTCTGTCGCCATCGGAGTAAACTTGTGTTGTACTTCACATTACTCCCAACTCTCCACATTTAGTAACGCCGTTCCACATGATAATTTAACAGGGATGTTTCACGAAACTGGTTTTGCCAACCTCTAAAAGCCCAAGACCAGGATACTTCGTTGATTCTAAAAAGAAAAAAAAACATTTAGACCTTCAATAATGCAATACTGATGTCGGTGATCGCGCAATATCCACGCGTACAACTGCCTCCGATTCGAAATTCACTCAAGCACGAGTGGTAAAAATGTGATAAAGTACGAAAACTTTCGTAGATTTACAGAAAAACGCCGCAAATGGAACTGGACATTCTTTGCTAAGGGAATGTCAGTTCTCTTTCCGAAAAAGTACAGTCGGTTTTTACTGTTTTCTGATCAAATATCCGAGCTACTAGTTGTTGTTGCTGTTGTTGAAATTCTTCGTTTCTGCACTAGAGATTAGAAACAAATCCTCGTTTAATTCATAAACGGCACCACACACAGGGTTGGTGAAAAACCATTGACAGCCTGCAATCTTTCTGAAGCTATCCGTATAGACGTACTTGTCGAACTTCAAACAATCTTTATCCCTTATGACCGTAGTGTACACGTGTGCAAATGAGTCATACGTGTACCTGATATCTACTTATTCTACGCTAGACTGGAGACAAATCTCACCATATCGGACCAGTATGCTACTGTCAAATGTGTTATACTGTTGCGAAAAACAAAACCGATCAGCTCGTTTCACCGCTGGTCAAAACCTTCATATATTCAGACCACAATTACCAGCTATAAACAGTGTACCATGGATAGATTGGTTCCAGCTGCTGCGGTACCGAAAAGTGGAGGAGTTTTGGACATACAGCCAAGCATTGGAGGCGATAGCATGTTCAGTTAGTATGGGAACTGGGCAGTTACACATTGAGGACAATAAAATTGATGCACGAGCGCCAATGACTACGCGATCGAGTCATTTCTGCCAATGCCGTTAACCATTGTTGAGTTGAATCCGGGGGTCCCCATCCAGGGAGGCGGCAGTTATCGACGCAAATCAGTTTACTGGTTAGTGTTTTCATACTTAGTTATCAGGTCATAAACTGTCCGCCTCTTAGTTGCTTGCACTCAGCACAGGGCTGGGCGAAAAGAGCTCTGCGAGGCAGCCGGTCTTCTGGCATGCGCAGTAAATGTCCTCACCAGCGTAAGCTATGAAGCGTGAGTAATTCATCTGTCGCGGGAGAGTTTTTTCTCCCTAGGACCATATGGCGTACCTCAGGATTACTTATCCGATGTTCCCACCAGGCCCGACCAATGCTTCGGCGACACCGATGGTCAAACACTGACAGCTTTCTTTGTCCTCTGCGCGTAGAGGCCATGTTTCTAATCCACAAAGCCGCATGGATCGCACTGCTGCAGTGTAAATTCTACCCTTGACGAACAAACTGACGTCACGTCGGCACCGTAGGTGTCGGAGATTGGCAAATGCCGTCCTGGCCTTCCCGATCGGAGCAGTAATCTCATCTCCAGCCATCCCCACCAGAACTTATAAAACTGCCCAGGAACAAAAATTTACCTACCACGTCGATTAGCTCGTCTGCAAGAATGAGGTTTGGGTTCGATCCAACTCAGTCTTGTACCAGCGCTTCACAACTTGCTGGTGTGAAGCGCATACTAAATCGTGCGGCAGAATTATTTAGGTTATTTAAAACCGTTTGCAGTTTTCAGGGATCTGTATCAAGGAGAGCAATGTAGTCCGCGTACTCAACGTTTGTGAGTGAACGCCCCGTTCAGTCGTAGCACCCTTTCGGTGCCTAACTGCCACGTTACCAGAAACGAGGGCTGGGATACTACCAGGTTGCCTAAGTCTAGACAGGAGAAGTCGAGAGGCAGAGGTCGGGTTCGAACCACAGACCTTCCGATCAGTAAATTCGCGTTCTAACCACTGAGCCATCTCGCCCGCGGAAGTATTTCGATCCCTGAGGTTCCAGAGGCAGGTAGATAAATTTCAGCGGCACATCAAAAGCGAGTTTGAAGTGGAATGGTGAAAGAGGACAGCCTTGTCTTACACTACTGGGGATGGCGAAAGCTTGCCGTACGCTTTGCGTGCCACAGGAGTTCGCATACAATGCAGTCATAAGGGATATAAATCTGGAAGGGACACTTCTGATCTTCAGATTTCCCGAAAGTTTCTGTCAACTGACGGAGTCAAGAGCAGCTTTCAGATGCAGCAAAATGAGCAAAGTTGGATGTTTTAAGGAGTGGCGCTGTTCCAGAACTTGTCTCAAGGTAAATATATCGATGTATTCTTGGCCAGGGCGAAACTCAGTTTGCTTCTCACGAATCTGTCTCCCCTGATAATCAATCAACCTGAGCAGAATAATGCCAGAGGGCACCTTAGTTGCGCCAGATACCAGGCTGGTGCCACACGACGTTTTTGAGCGCTTTTTGAAGACTGGGATGACGGTCGAGGAGCTCCATTCCATTGGTATTATGTTTTCTTCTCAAATCTGAAGTATGGTGATCAGAATTTTCGCCAGAACCTCACCACCTTTAAAGAGCGCAGGGTGCAGAACATACAGGTCATGTGCCCTATCGCGTTGAATGATTGATTTTGTGAGTGATCTGCCGTTCCGTCTTTTTTCGCACATCGTTTCGCTGACACTTGTCTTCTTCTTCGGTTAATCGAATCAGCTGAAATAGAGCGCAGCTGTTACATTCTCCATCTCATAGGCCTTGCTCAGCGGGTAAAATTTGTGAAATTATTCTGAGAATATTGAAAGTATCATATCTGGATATTCGTAATGCACTACTCATAAGGTTGCTGAAAATTCTTCGACAGCCCACGACCGGTTTCGCCCTTCTTGGGGCTCATCAGGTAGGCGCAGTCCCCGAGTTTCCGTCAACCTTATGTTCTACTTGAAACCAAATTGCACGAAATTGGCGAAATACACTCATCTGCAAACAAATTTGGTTCCAGGTGAGTCTCTCGCAAAACCAAATTAGTTTGCAGATGAGTGTATTTCGCCTATCATATCTGGAATTAGCGAAATAAACTCATTTGCATACCAATTTGGCTTTGACGGGAGACTCACCTGGAACCCAGCTGAATCTCTCGTTTATGATGTTTTAAGCATATCGGGTTTTCATTTAAGGTGAGCGCGCGAGCGCTGAATGAAAAGTGTTTGGTGGAAGGCTCTTAGGGAGAGAAACAACCACAAATTCAGGAGTTGCTGACCAACAGTGGAGGAATTATGTTTTCTTGCCGTGTAAGCTGGCTTACCTATATCCAACTAAATTAAAACTGCAATAGAGATTACACTATAACCACATATGGTCCGTACTTTAAGAAAGGCAACTATCGCCAGTGCTTCCCAAGCAGAAAAATGCTTGTTTTTTATGATTAGATTTGAAAATTTGAACAAAATAGAAAACATGCGCTAGTCAATTAATGCATGGTAATTAGGTTGAGTTCGGTTCATTCACTGGAAACATAAACGTTCGTCCTGCGCATTAAGTAAATTCCTGTTTTATCCCATCTCTTGCGTGACACTTCAAACAGGAACTTCAAATAGGTTAGGATATTAACGGTTCTCAGACACATTCCAATAACGGTCACAGACAAAAATGCCTTGGGAACCGAAAAGGACGTACTAAAAAATTACGTATTTCCAAACCTTATCACATTTACCGTTGGACTTAAGTGAGTCACTCGTTTTGATATCGTTCAACCAAATTTGCAGTGTGTCGTTATGAGAATTCTGGGAAATTCCCCTAGATATTCCTAAGGTGAACACAAAAGCAATTTTACTTGAGCAATGCCCACTTAGGGTGCATTGGTTTAAAGACGAATTGGCTAAATATTGAGGGTTATTCTGTTCTTGAGGGTGAAACATCATACAATGATGCACGAGAAAGTATGCGCGGCGTTTTACCTTTTTTATATTTTGCAAATCACTACTCGTATTGGCACTAAAACCACCAAGTGACGTAAAGTGCATGACAACGGGATGAGTGATACCATTTATCCTCCAGATGGGGAGAGGGAAGGGTAAATTTTAATGCTGATCAGCTTCAGGTAGTCAAAGTGTTAAATGTTCATACTGCTCAGCGGAATCTTCCAGATTCAAATCTCCCACGACATGTGTCAGATACTCACTGCTGTACACAGATATAGTTCACTGCATTTTGACTTCCATACCCAGTGATAATGTCGCTTTTATATCACTTTTGCTTATATTGCTACTCTTTTGGGTGCGTGGCTGATGAAAATAGGGAGTTGCTCCAAATAAGACTATCACGGGGAAATGATACTTTCGACCTCTTCTTACGAGTGGATTTTCCCACAAAATCGTGAGTGTTCTTGATCGAGTGTAAGCAAACTGGGTTACTAAGATACGCAAAAAATTGTGACTTACCCCCGCTTCGTGCTCTTAGTTTTCCTAATATAGTCAGACCCACACTGAGTTTTTCTAACGATCACTATTTGTTGCGGCCGTGACTTCAAACTGAACTTCTTACTTACTCGATCACCTGCATAGATGGTCCACGCTTTTGACAGGTTTCGCTGGTTTACGCAAACCAAAGCAAACCCACTGAATCGTTTATTCAGTCACAAAGTAATCCAATGCAACCTAATCATTCAGTAAATAGTTGAATACATAATTCATTGTCCCGCCTTAATCTCCCGTTTATAATGCCCTTTACGTGGGTTTGCTGTGCACAGGCTGTCTGTGCGTTGGTTGGAACGATATTCGAGATATGGAAGTAGTTTCCTCCGTACGACAGATATGTCTATTCGTTGATCAAAGTCCGGTGCCTTTGTGCCGGTGATTCGCCGCAAATTCATGTACTTTGTTCCAGGAGGTTCACAGTCTATGCTTAGATGTTTGCCTATTATGATTTGGTCCCACTCAGCACTTAAGCTGTGCCGTCTAGATATCGTCTGACTCAGGCTAACCACATGAAGCATCCAAAGACCTTGGTTAGTACTGAGAAAATCCATCAGCTATTTGTTGACTTGTTTCAACCCTCCGAGCTCAGCTCAGTAGTTTCGGCATATCTCATATTCTTGAATTTGAACGTTTCAACTAGTTGCTAAAGCATTTAGTCCTTATGAAAACCAAAGGCTGCTATGGAATTGCTGAGTGTAACCTTGAAATTTCAGGGCTCATATGTGCAAGCGCACTCCCCACCATCATTTTTCAGTATATTACCATACTTCAGTCATTGGCAAGTCCAGCCAATGACAAATCTAAACGCATTGACAAGGAACATGAGTCCGGATTATGAAAGTTGCAAGTTTTACCCCGAGGGAGACTACAGCCGTCGAAAAAAATGTCTACGCTGATTGTACCAGTTTGGTACCGGTATTAGATTTCAAATGTTTATTCATTGGACGGTCATATCCTAAAGTTCGTAAGGAACATATGAATGGATTAGTATTTTATACTAGTTTATTAGGGTGAATTTTTGCGCTGCCAAACACAGCAGACGATATCTAACTGAACGTAGCACCATAAAACAAGGGATCAGATCAGATGTTTCTTTTTAATGCTCATGATACCACTACATTCCAAACGTTCCTGTCAACTCGTGTAAACTAGAATGTTAAACGAGAAAAATCTGGGCTAACAAGAATAAAACAAAAAAACTGACAGATAATAAGGACCAATAGTAAATAGACGTACTTTATGGATCGAAAGCATAGCAGTTATGCCTCAAGTCGAACAGGAAAAATTCTTTTGAGTTCATTCGTACAACCCCACAATTTGTCCGTGCACCTTAGGTTGATGAGGCTATACCGCATGTACTTTGATGACATTTGAGCGCGCCGCCGTTGTGGTTAGGAAAAACCTATCTTCAAAATTCCTCTGACAGCCGCTGCACCATTCGTACACGTGCCGCAAATCACGGCACCCTTATGCAAAAGTGGACGTCTAAAACAAAATTTCAATTCCCTCCTTCTTTCTGACCTTAGTTTGCTTATCTCCTATCCCATGAAATAACCTGTCAACAACGTAATCACATGTATTATAGGGCTCAATCTTTACCAGTTTTGCTTAGTCACGTGATTTGAAAAGATGGAAGTGGAATGAAGTGTAAAATTTGACGCTGAATCTCTACTATTTTCTAACTGGTTTCTCACTAGATTGAAGTGTTGTATTAAAAGGACGCTAAAGCAAGTGATCAGAAGTTCACGTGAACAAACAAACTGACAGCACGTGGGTTTCACATCTGATTACCAAAAGCTTTGAATAAGTGCTGGTATCCACCTGGTTAACCTAGTTAGTTTCTGCACAAACTAACTCACACGGTATCCGGTCATTCGGACGTATGAAATGAACACCTATATTACACAAAATATATATCCATAATCATCTGATTATTCTGGTTTTTATACGCCCCTCTTGTACTTATCGTCGGTAACCGTTAATAACCGACTTTCCTCGATTTCGGAACACCGATAAAAAGATTAATGAAGTTGTAAATCAGGGCTACTGAGGTAAGATTCAGGGGCTAACATTGAATGGATAAATTAGCTTTTCCGTTACTCGATAGAAAATCCGCATATTTTCGTTGCATGAGCTTTCAGAGCTAGCAGCTTGTTTCTAATATTCGCTTCGCAACTTCAACCTGCATGGTCCTACCTCAGGACTTCACCAAGTTTATAATCGCATTGAAGTTCGTGATGAGTTTGTGCGTCAATTCGTAGCTATGGCCAAAATGCTACTCATTCCACTGTGACTGAAACATCTGTACTACTCACCAGCCTTCAGCAACAAGATTAATGACATTCTTCTTGAACTCCAGATAGAGGGTGTGACTGGTTTTGTATCGGTCTGTTTCAGGACAAAAGTAAGCAGAAAAAGCTACCTGCAATCTATTCTTTCCATACGATGCTTGTGATTTTGCGTGCTGTTTCATGGTTAAGGTACCTCATTACTAACCAATTCCCTTGATTATGCAGTGAATCTGATTAAATCTCCATCTTTTTACTCCACATTACTAGGACAATCTGTTCTCTGTGGGAGCTATTTGCCAGTATTGATCACCGGTAGACACTGCTTTTGACGGTAATGATGACGGTGGGTGGTCGTCTGTCTCTACGACGAATCGTTTGTACTTTGACATATGGGATGCTGATGGACAAGTTTTTTTCTGTCTCGGCTGCTCAGATGTCCACATGTGCATGTGGACGACAAATTTTCTCCCGTGGTTCATTTTTATACCTACCACTTTCAAAGCTACCCCGTTTTTATATTCTCGAACAATGGATTCACACATATTCATGCGCACAATTGAGTCCTGAATAGTCAAGATATATCGGTAAGCCCAAATATCCACCAATCATCCACATAAATCCTTCTATTATAAAAGTCTTGTAAACTGGATAGCACTTGCCTCTGTCCCTCACTTTGATCGGTCACTTTGACACTTTGGAACTTGACATAAATGAACCTAAGTATCTCACCCACAAATGCCAGTTAGTACGTTTTCACTAGGTGGGAGCCAACTTATTGTTTTTTTTTGTACTTCAGCCAAGGGTTCTATGATAGTACATTTTTCGCGCACTTCTAGAGTGAACAAGGTGCCAGACGGTACATATTTCTGTAAAAATGCTCACACCAAGGTCAACCCTAAATGCACGTTCGTATCTGAAGCTGGTAGCCTTGCTGCGACATCAATAATAAAACAGCCTTTGACATTTCCGTGAATGCAGGAAGAAGGGGAAAAGGGGTGTAAGGCTCCCAAAAAACAACAAGAATGTGGGATCTCTGAAATTCACACTCTACATTCCACTGAATACTTCTGATTTCAAAGTACGACTAATATTGTGTCCATATGTTTTTTTTTGTAATAACGTGCCTGATGACTGTTACCTTAAAATAGCCCATTGATTGTATGGCTGTGCAATGTGTCTGTTGAATACGCCCCCAATGTAGTACGCTGGGCTAAGAATGTACAAAAAAACTATTATTGTCATCATGAACCCAAAATTATTTCGTGCACCCATTTGCTCACTCATTGGAAGTTTAGAAACAGTTAACACCTCAAATATCTACCAAAATTATACTGTCCAAAAAATCATCCAATTCCGAACTGCAAGTAATACCAGTCATTAAAATAATGGACAGAATAAGAGATAAAGTGATAAGCTCAGTGTTTGAATTTCATGTTTGAAGAGAACTTGTTTTAATATTTTTGGTGGTTTACTTATTTCGTAATTTGTATTGGCTGGGCTGCTCTCACAGAGAACAGGATTTTCATTCGGAATTTCACATGGTGACATTTTTTGGTGGGAACCACCTGACATTTTATAGTGCGTACTCCAGATAGATGCATTTCTTTGTTTCGATGAAGCCTTGTGTGTATATTTGTACTTATATTTATGCTTGTGTATAAAAATAGAAAATGGATGATTGGTATCCGAATCGAATTTGTCGGTTAAAAGGGGCGAAACTTCGCAACGTCTGCGCCTGATAAGAAGCAACGTAAGGTTTGTGCGGAGCCGAATGTGATGCTGCGCGAGTGCCTTTGATGACTATGTAAACCCGAGAGAAGGAGATCAGCGGGAGAACATGAAGAGGCCTGTCGCAGGCCATCAGCTGGCTTAAACAGAATGATATAACAATGAGCATCGGCACAAGTTATCTGTTTTTAGTCGGTCTACCTGTGTCACCTTTTAAGTTTCTGTGTGATGCCGCATCTCCCCAGTATAGCATTATCCAAGTTTTACCGGGAGCCTTTCATTAACACACCGTCAATGGTGGTAATGGTTAACCTGGTTATATTCCATTAACTCTCCAGTCACTGATATTGTCGTCTTCAGGATGACAGTTTTGGAGAGATAGTCATTAGGAAATAGAAAAAATCTACCTCGTTCCAGGTCGTTACTTTTGTCAGGTAGAGCACGAAGTAATCTGGTTACCCATAAGGCCGATTCTACTAATGCACATGCCTCCGTATGTTGCGCAAGTTTACATGGTTGTGGCTGCACTAAGGAGACTCAGTTTACTACTAATAGTCGGCTTATTTTGTAGCATTGTAAAGTCTCAAAGTTTATCAGACCTTCTTGAATAACATTACTCAATGCCATTCTGTCGAATGGCGGGCCCTCGCTTGACCTAAAATTTAAAATAGAGTTTTTTACCTGAAGGCTGTTTCGATAGCGGAATTTCGGGTGTACCCAAAGTGGGACCCCAATGTTGACTTGACCTTGGACAGGTTGTTTTTGGATTAGAGATTCCACCATTCCTTTCAAGTGGTCTAACCAGAGGAACTGGTTTACATCAAAATAAATTCAGGGTTTGCTGTTCCATGGATTTCGGCGTTCGGGGTTAGGTCACTGCATTTGATCCGAAAGATTATGCGCAGATAGTACAAGTGAAAAAGGTTGATAATTAGAAAGTCTTGTTTGTCCATTTGTAACTCAATCTGGTTTTCACGAGAGACTCAACTGAATCTCTCGTTTATGGTATTCTTCGAAGAGTTTTCAGCAACCTTGTGAGTAGTTTCCGTTGGTGTCAATGGACAACTGATTGTTACTCCAGACGCGTGGCTCAAGGTGATCGAGTGCCGTACTGGCTTTTGCAGTTCGTGCGTTTGTTTCATCACTAAGGCTTGTCGATTGCCTGCTGCCGAAATAGCAGAAATCCGTGCAGCATGTTAGCTCAGAACGAGTTAGCAGGATACTTGGTGTTTTATGTTGAATTTTGCTTGCAGGCTGATGAAGGGCAAACGTTTTGTAAATATTCACATTTAAGCCATAGTGGAACGTCACAGTCCGCTGATGAAATTCTGCTCCAGAATGTAGAAATAAACCACAGTCGTCCGCAAACAGTGGCATATGGATATGGAACTCGCGCAGAAGTTTTGACAAGGTAATATTTCGAATTGAACACATATCCATCTGGCCGGTATTAAATGCTTTTACCACTTTTGCAATGGCAGAGCGCCTCTGAGCAGATTGTTGCTAAATTTTAGCTGAAAAGTGATGGATCCAGAACACAGCCTGCTTCACAACGGTATCGACTTCGAATTCGTTTGAGGTAGTTGCGCAGGTCCCTCCCCGAGCTTTCATTCCAGTATGAAAGACTATGATGAAGCTGACAAATTTATCTGGACAGCCAATACCTAGTACTTCTCTGTTGCCTGTGTTAAAAGTTCTGGTGAATTTCACAAACCATCCATTGAACGACCGATTCCGTTCACGGCATCCTTCTTGTGTGTGCTTTGCGACTAAACCTAATTCAACCACACTTCGATTGCTTGGAAATCCACACTACTCTTCAGGAGAGTTTTCTTCCACCGACTAGTCAGTTGACTAGGAAATGAGCCGTACTGTTGCCTGCTAAACATAGGAGGCTGATTCCGCGGTAGTTACCCTTCTTCTGTCAGTTTTCTTTCCATTAATACAGGGCAGTTAGTTTTTTCTTGTGGAGCCTCTTTCATCCCCCTGATTCTGCGTAACAGGTAAAGAAGTTCCTTCTGTGGTATCAGTCCCTCCAGCTTGAACAGTTCCGTTTGCAAGCCGTTCAATCCTGCTGCTGTTCCATTTTTACTCTTGGTTTATGGCCCCCAACTGCAGTCAAGTCAGCCAGGTAGGATTTCATTTTAAGCTGAGACAGATGAGCCATATTAGTTCACTGAAAATCCGACCGGTTGAGTAGTGTTACAAGTTGGTGCTTTTAAGCTGACAGAATTTCTTCAGCTTTGTCACGTTTTTCACCAGCTTGTTTATCTTCTGGAGATATTGGACTTTCAGTCCGGTGAATAATTCTTGTAAAAACGGCGATCCGCTTACGAACGGAGCTGTTCTCCTTGTCTGGTCCATTATTCATTATCTGTTTTCCACAGATATTTCAGAAACTTGCTCATGGCGTCTCCGAGTTACTTTCGGGTCTCTGTTTTTCCGATGTTGGAGTGTCTCGAATCAGGGTAGATATCGATGGGTCACCTGAATCAAACCAGCCTCACCTCCGTTCCTGCTCTAGTCCATTAGTATCCACAGCAGCTACTAGGACCAAATGGCTTTCTGTCGTGTTGTGGACTTGAACACCAGCCTCCACTTCATAGCCCCGGGAAGAACTTCTGTGTCTTCTCCGGGTTCTTTAGTTTTCCTACATCCAACTTAACTAACTTTCCTTCTGTTTCACGACGTGCTAATTCTCATAGTGCAAAGCGCCCTTTTGGTACACCAGAATGTGACCTGTATTGCACTCAGCTCAAAGCATAACTTTTGTGGTCAGTAAATTGCGGAAATCACCTTGCCGCACAGTCACAGTTGATTAGGTGTTCGTGTCCATTTGCGTCACAAATGATATCTGTCCCATATTGAACCACGTGTTTGTTACTGAGAGCTCAAAGACTACACACCTCGTGAGATTTCCGAAGTTGTCGTCCACTGATCCGATTTCAAATGAACTAGGTTCTCCACTACTTGACAAAATGAGTACTGAAGTCATCCAGCAGGAAGCAGGAATCATTTAGAGGCACAACTCCAACCAGGTCCGACATATGGTCATGGAATTTGTTCTTTTTCTCGTCTGTGTTTGACAAACTAGGGGCTTAGATGCGGATACTGCAGCAGATCTTGTCCTCAACAGCCGGAATCAGAAGCTCATCATTCTCGAGTTAGTGAACTTGGGTTAATCCATTAGCCTCTGATTCACGTGATCTGCAACTGCGAGCCCGACACTGTTGTTCCACCTCAGTAGGAGGTATAACCAGAGCTAGCCTCCATTGGCTTTCCTTGGTTAACCAGCCAAGTCCTACTGAACGTAGCGAGGTCTATCCACGTACAAAAGGACTGTTCGCCTTTCAAACATTTCTCCTCCGTCCCTATCCAGGAAAATAACTATATTCCAGATTCCTAGTCGTAGAAGATCTGCCTTCTTTCTTATTACGGTCCACATCGTGCGGAAATTTGAAGGTTCATGACCGCTGACCCCGGAAATAGGGGCTTACGGCGGTCATCCTATGGCGAGTGTTTGATTTCGCGGTCCGACCTCCCAAAGTAGTTAGGCTTGACGTAGCCCGAGGACATGGAGAATAAGGGGTCTGAATTCTAATTATGCAGTAAGTATCTTTTGAGTATTTCGACGGTACTGAATAGTGCGCTGGTAGCTATGGTCAAACGTTAGACGATTGGAGTGTGCTAATTTCAAGACTGACTTTTTCTAATTCGTTGGTTCCCGGAGAAGACAGCATCGCAGCTTCAGCAACTATGGAGATGATAACTGTTTTGAAAAAATACCTCACTTTTCTCAATAATCTGTGACAGTGCGACTTTACCCCAGACATCCTGGTAGTACGAGGACCTACCGAGAACCTCAAGGAATTGGGCTTCAGTCAATGTAGCTTGTACGATCATTACAGCACTAAAGCCAGATGACCATGACCGGGTCGGGATAAGTACATATGTGGATATATAAATGTGGGTTAAACGTCTAGGGCACTCGTATCCGTCTGCGAATTCCCGCTTTAGCCACCTGGATGCTCCGGAGTATCAAGTCTACACTACAAGTGACTTTCTGTGAACATCTTCGTACAGAGTAAGCCGAATAATGGCTAGCACCCGCTGGAGTTAATGCTCATCTTCAGGTCTAATTTCCTGGGGTCTACGCAGGATACTGAGCGTCAAGCTAGCTGTACAGGTAGCTCAGTTCAACTCACGTGTGGCATCAGTTATTGTGCACGGGGGTCCATCGACATAATTTGGGGTTACAGGTATATCCGGAAATGGATTTCACTCCGCTATATATGTGTAGTAACGGTATTTTCTCACCTCAGTTCTTGGTCTGAACCCCCCAAGCTAGCGTTCCCACCAAAACAACCACCAAAGATGCACAACACGGATTAACCCCCAAAACCAGGTAAAAAAAAACACGTACAGCGCGCCGTTTATATAGTGTACGGGGTGACAACAGTCTGAAAATTCTAGCGCCTTCTGGACGCGACGTTGGTAATCGGCATTCGGCAGATACTGGATCATGATTGGCTCTTGGGTCCACACTTTCGACTAATCAGAGCTCGCCTTGATGCTGGACCGGCAAGCGGCCCTATCTTTTGGCCAATCACGTGCGGGATAGGCTTCTTGACCGTTGGAGCTCCTAATTGCGAGCGGTAAAGCGGTATCGGTGCTGAATTCCGCCTAACAATATGGTTGGCTGATATATGATGCGGATTTGCCTGTCAACAGGTATGGACGCCCGCGCATACTTATGACAGCATAAACGGCTTGTGTGGAGCCGGATGTGTTATTGCGAGTGAGCCTGTGGATCCGATGTAAACCCGAAAGAATAATTTTGGTGGGTAGACTCACAGAAGTCTCTTGGGAGCCATCGGCGGGCCTGGGCATGATGGTATTGAAACTAGTTCTGCGAGTTCTACGTTAACCAGTGAGGTACCGGTATCATCTGTGAGTTCGTTTGCATCTCAGTCCAACATCAAACTTCACCCACACACGAACAAAATGATGTCTGACAGGCCTGTCCAGGACCAAGCATGTCGGCGGTCATGGATATTCAGGTGGCATAGGTGCAGAACGGACATAGTTTCACTTGTTAGGGACTGGGGCGAACTTATCCCAACCTACTGCTCGACGCTTTACCACTGACATAACATGGGAGCGCTTGGGTGCTTAGTGTTGCTTAGACTCACCTGAATTCTGTCACCCCATCGCAGTTGCGGTCTTCTTCGGCATCAAAGACTATTCTGCAACTGCCTGTGTAGCGGGTATTTGGACAAGTGTTCTACATGGCCCAATCGATGCAGGTTATTGTAAATTAAGATGCTCTCGGTTCCGTACAATTTTCCCTTCTGAAGGACCTGAGGGTTCGGGATGTACGCTCGTAGTCTTCCACAGACTTTACAGATGAAACCGATCAAGAACCCCTGTATAAAGCCGGTGCATCATCCATGTATCTCTGCCGAAACGAAGTGTAAAGAATACGATAGCACGATACACTGAGATTTTCCGCATTAGTAGACGGTGGTTGCTTCAAATACGTTTTTGGAATCTTTCGAATGCAAAGCAATTATTCGATATTCGCAAGTTTAACAACTGATCGCTCATTTACTCGGTGGTCAGGGTGCTGCCTAGGTAGCAAAATCTGAGGAGTGCTCCATACCACTACCGGTCACCTGTGTCCGGCAAATTTTGTTGTTTCCAGAAGCGGGTTGACAGAAAGAAGGTGTTTTAGAAATATTTACACTTGTGCCAAACCTGGAAGCTGTAGACGGGAACGGTGCCATCGGATGCTGAAAATTCGATTCGGAATGTGTCAGTAGAACAAAATAGTCAGCAAGATACAACACATGGACCTTGGGTCACATACCATTATTCCGGCTAAAGATTTCACTGAATTGAAAAGGTATCTGTGCTCTGAATTTTGAAAAGCCTACTCGCAAACTGCAGTCAAATACAAGCTGAATAGCATTGCAACGATTGCGCTAACTCGTTTCACTCCCGTGTCAATGTTGAAATCTGTGGGCATAGTTCCACAGTTTTCTATAGAGGAAAATGTTGATAGCTCAGGTAGCGTAGATGGTCGATGGCTTGTTCGCTGAGCTGGGCAATTTGACTGCAAACGTTTCACCACCAATCGAGGTGACATCATCAGTGCGTTATTGCGGAGCGTGGTGGTGCGTAGCGATGGGTTGGTGGTTATGCGTTGAGTAGTGTTGCGTGTGTGTTAATATACGTGCTGCTAGACGGGGCTGATCTTTGATCGCGATTAGTTATCCGGTCGGGCGGTTCCATTGGTCGCTCCGTTGTCCTGTGTCCTCATTCGCCGATTCCCACGTGACCTTTGAGCTTGATATCCCCTGTCGTCGTACTCTGGTCGATGCTGGAGTGACCTTTGTCCTTGGCCCTTCCGAGTTCCAGCTTGTGACATTTATTGACCTGACTCCAAGGGGTTCCTTGTTTCTTTGTTTGTGAATCCAATATTCGGTTCTCCTTGAGTATTCCGGTTGAGATGTTGGTCCTTTGCACGTAGAGGTGCGTAAATTGGATCCAGTTCGATGCACATTAAAAGCGAATGACCCAAATTTCTTACCCATATGCCTGCAGGAGGCCAGCTCAGACCATGGAATAATGAGGAGGGCACGGATGTCTCGTTTCTAATGCTGCTGCACACAATAGGTACCCTCTCAGCCTCACGGGGCTATTCGGTTTTAGGAGTACTTTAACCGTATTAATTAATACGCTGGCGGTAACGGTCAACCGAGCAATGGTCGGAGTGTTTGGTTGTTATGGCCTACCTATTCTAACCCACAATTCCTCGGGGGAAGTCAATATGGCAGCTTTCATATGTGTGGAAATTCTAGCGGTATGGAAAGAACCTTTTAATCTCCTTATACCTGTGTCGTAGCGGACAGTACAAGTTTACCTCCAGACTCGCTCATAAAATGAATGCTCACGCCAAAGAGGCTTGTTGCTCTTTGTACTTCTACTTACCGTCCACCTTTCTGACAAAGTAAAACCCGAAAGAATAATTTTGGTGGGTAGACTCACAGAAGTCTCTTGGGAGCCATCGGCGGGCCTGGGCATGATGGTATTGAAACTAGTTCTGCGAGTTCTACGTTAACCAGTGAGGTACCGGTATCATCTGTNTATATATATATATATATATATATATATATATATCTTAAAAGCTTTAAAAGTGTCAGGTACTGCACGTGTTTTTAAGCTCATGGTAAGACAAAGGGACACAATTATTCAACCTCATTTCAATTTTTTGCTGTGCTTTTCCGATGAAATATCACTAGAAGTGATGGTGAATAATCGGTGCACTTGGAACATTCGATCTGCCTTTTCTTTGTCAGGACTATCCCTACATACTAAAGCGCTTCTTGTTCAAGGGGAGGGTAATAATGGCAACCTTGGCACATTTTTAAATCATCAGTAGCGTGTATTCATGGTTAAAATCACAGTCATCGATCCAACACAAGCATATTGGAAACGGAAACACACCAAACGTACCTGAATTCCACTATTTTATGGAGAACTATTTGTATTCAAATGCATCTTACAGGTTTTCCGACGGTTCAGGTGATGGCTTAGCTAGTCCTCTGAATTTTTTGTGCACGGTTGACCATAGAAAATATTCGTTTGGTCAATGCCATGAACTCTAACTCTGAAGCACATGGACTACGTGTGGGTGATATTTATCTTCCCCTAAAAGACGAACCTTCATGTGCTTCTAACACTTTACCCGACGCAGATGCCTCCTCGTGAAAGTGTACATATTAGGAATCCATCACATATTGCAATCCATATCATTTGAAACTAGTTAAGTTAAGTTAGTTAAGTTAGTTAAGTTAGCACGAATAGGTTTTCTTGCCTAACAGTAAAAACGGCCTTAATTTTTTAGAACTAAACCACCCTTTTTCAATCTCATTGCATTTAATCAGTATTCTAACTCTAAGGTGATACGTATCACGGTGCTAGTATGTAGTTAAGGATAAATAATCGACATAGTCGAGCGGTGGGTTGATATCTACGGCGGGCTTATCGAGTGGATGTCCATTTATTAATCTGGGTCCACAGTACGCAATACTTCTATCGTGATGCCGCTTCGTGAAGAGTAAATCAGTTACTTGTGGATGTTTTTTCCTGGAGACGGAATGGAAGGAACCGTTGCAAGATGCTTGTTTGATTTGGCCGCTCTCTCCTGTGAGATACCTTTTCGGATGGGTATCTGAATTTGATGAGATTGCAAACCAGTTCTAATGGTAACGCTGACACGAGCAGATAATATATCCGTTACATGGTCGTTGATTTAAACTGGCCAATATGCTCGTGTTCAAATCACATCTTAAATAAACGCCTCTAAACCATACTTTATGCAGGTCTTTTTGCATGCAACTTAGGAAATAAAGATGATGCACAAAGTGTTCTACTGATGGCGAATCATCTGTGAACTTTGTGTTTGCTCTCCTGCTGCTCTCGGGGTGCATGTGACCCCAAACTACCGTACCCAGTGATTGTCATCAATAAACTTTGTTTCAGGCTGGAAAGAAGTTCATATCAAATTCCCGCAACTGCTTCTAGGTGGATAATCAGTTTTCACCATCCGTATACATAGGCCCTTAAAACACAGGATTATTGCATACCTTTGATAGCCGGGATCTTTGCTTCCATGCAGAACGTGAAGTAAACTTATTTTTTGAAAGTCTTAATTACACTAAATTTTTGGAAATTTTCTAATTTAAAGTAGATGACCTACGTCTGTATTCATGATCCATGATTAAGTATTACTAAATTATCTGCAGCGAAAGGAAACGAGTGGCGCCACTCCATTTTATGTTTCTCACAGGTGGTCTCTGAGGCAAAAACCTATGCTGGTAAGAGGTATCTCACTTAGAGTTTGCACCTGCAGGGGCAGTTGTCAAGTCTTCGAAGCACTGTATCTGTTTGCTCATCAGACGCGCAAAACCGGTGCATCCGTGTGACGAGAAAAAAAGTTGTTTTCGGTTTCTTAAATGTGGTAAGACACGACTCGTCGGGTGATATAGAGGCTAAAAGGTAATGAAGTGTAGTAAAAATTAGTTTTAGGGCAGTATTCTGTTTAAAATGCTTTCTTCAAAACGGGTTAATAATATGAGTTTCTATGTTGTTTTTAGGAAGGGCGAGAGCTACTTTTAACGAAATATTAGTAAGTTCAATAAAAATCAGTAACTAATTTGGGATTAAAAGAGCCCGGTTGGAGGTAGTTTATCTTAGAAAATGAAATAAAGAAAGACGTTAATTTTATCTACTTCGCGCTCCGACTGAAAATACTCTGGCTAGTTATAAAGGTCACCAAAACATCTGTATTTCATACTCATAGATTCAGAAATGTGGGTACTAAAAAGAGAATATGAAAAGAGTTAGAACATTCGGCGAACTGTTGATGTTCTATATTCGTACTGCGCTATGCATAATTCACTTAGATGAAGTGCGTTCGAAAAACCATTTTTGTGATACGTCATATACAGGAACCTTGTTTAGATAAATATAGTAAAGAGTCTGTTGGGGAGTAATCGTTCGATTGACGCAGTAAGAACATATTGACTGTTCTCACAGAACCTTCAACTTCTGTTTGGAGAAAATTCAGAGCAATGAGGCACTGCAACATATCCGCAGTGCATCTTCCGGATGATCCATACTGTTACCGTCTACCTTAATATAAGTACAATGAAGGTGCAGTTACGTTTTCTATCCTACAGCCTGTTGGAGAGCTGCTATCCTTACCAAATTGTGCATATTTATACGCACATGGCTAGGCAGATGCGTTGATCACTTCGCGGTATTGTGGCATTCTTCCGATAGCTTTATGGATTTCCCCGCATGCCGCACCACTAATGACTCTTAATAAACCTTGCGTAATTGGTTCGTTTTACCTCAACCCAGTACAACAATTTTAGGCTAACCAGATGTGTACTTCTTATTCTAACCCTGCTGGCAAATCCATTTGTTTAGCCTCGTTTCCAGAATTCCGGCCAGATGTAAAAACGTCCTTATGCGGTCGACCGATAACTAAGCCGGGCATGTGTGCAAAACCTTTGTGTCAACGGAAAATTCACCAAGTTATCACAAAAGGACGCAGTTAAACTTGTTCCCTGAAATAATTTTTCCATCCGACTGGCATATTTATCTTTCTGAGTCTCATCTAGGAAATCGATGACAGTCAGCTCAGTTATAACATATATCAGATCTACATTGTTTTGATTGTGATAAGTACCCTGAATAAAAGCCGAAATTTTGTTAGCTGAAACCACAACCCACTTCGGATGCTCAATGCAACGAATCCCTACAGTGGCCGAACATCCTATTTTATTTTCATCTGGTTACTTCAATCAGCTCATTCTGAAAGACAGATTATCCTCACGGCATTGACACAGGTTTGCTTTCGAACACCTGACTGTCGGTGACTTTAGTATGACCGACAAGGCAACTGAGTAAAGGTTGTCCCAATCGGCATCGAATCTCTTAGACCCAATGAAGCAACTGAGGATACCATCTCATGTTTGCCGCCTAGGCTTGCTTTTGTGTGAAATTCTCGTCTACCCTTACCGAGTCCATACCGGCTTTCGAAGAGATCTGACTCGATCTGTCACACCAAACCACTTGAAGATGGCCAGAAAGCTTGCCAGTTCGAACTACAGACCCATAAAAAGCCCAGTCATCTGTCCGACCCCCAACACAACCATCTACTTTTCATCCACCGGCGTAAAACTAATGTTCGAACGAAAGTTCTAAAAAGTATTACCAGTGACCAGTTCTAACTACAGGATCGATTTGTCGTAAAGATGGCAAATTTCCTGTAGATCTATATGGGTTCGTACATGGATAGAATGGCTTTCTTACTTCAAGAATTTCGAAGGCTTGGATCAACAACTGTTGGCACTATAAGCTTATGACCGAATATGGTAAACCAAATCAAATATACTGAAAACCCTGTCGGGACTTATTCTTAGACGTGTGGGTCAATGGGTGCACCGTGTAAGGCAACATATGATTCCTACTATAGAGATATTTAGAGACGTTGCTTTGCTTTCAAACTCAGAGCACTTCATCAGGGGTCATAGAGGGCTTTCTATTATTATCATACGTTAACAGCTTACCTTTCCCAACATCACCATGGAACCACTAGCTGCCGTCCTCTTTCTGTTTCATACATGCCCTAGCATCATGTAGAATGTAAGCTCCCTTTGTCTCAATAAAGACGTGAATGCTTTTCACTAAATGTCGCGGAATTCAAGCAGTCTTGTAATAAACCGAGACTGTTGGCAAACTGTCACCGACAGGCGCAGTTTATCTGCAGGTTCGAGTGCGTCAGTAGCTACAAAAGGTGACAGGAATAACATCTGTTTAGCTTAGGGGCACGAAAGTTCAAACAGGTGACTCAAGCATCAAGGAAATTAATATTGCTTGGCAGGGTGAATGTCACAGTCTCGTTTTATTTGGCACTTCACCAGATTTTCAGAGAGTGGTTGAGCCTAACTGGAGCCTGGAGAAGAATGAAGTAAAGTCGCTGACGAACAGTTCTGTCACAAACCATTAAGGAAACATAACTGTGGATGTTTTGAGTGGAGTTGGAAAATACTGGATGTGTTCTATGTATTGAAATCTACCCAAAGTTCTCACCGGCTGAAATGAGGTTGACCTGATCGACAGTGTGACTCACCTCATCCATTAGTTAACAATGCGTTGAATTCTGAGAGCTGGTTTTCTTGGAATCGATTTTTAATATCTAAATTTAAATTGATTGTCTTTTAACATCCGATCAAGGCTTTAGAATCATCAGCACAATGTGTGGTACGACCACTCCTCAGTGTTCCTTTTTAGCCGAATATCTACAGGCTAACATTTTCAGTTCAAATATCTGCGTAAAGCTTTGAGTTGTTTCCCGTGTATGGTTTCGCAATGGATATCTAGCTTTTGAGCCGTGCGGCAGAGCAGACATTTGTGGATGAAACGGTTCGGCCACTTTTGCGAAGCCCACATAGTGACTATGCGTTCAATCAATGAATGAGGAGAGTTGAAGATATGCTGCTGTGCTAAACAGCAGAAAATATGCGGGTATTGAATAAAACTTTCGCTTTTCATGTATAGTTTCGCTTCAAGAACTGTCATATCTTTATATGACATTTGTTTTTTATTTAAATCTGATGATTTGCATACAATATCTCAAGTTAGATGTTGTAGCCGCGCAAGTTTGTAAAGTTGCGTTCATCTTCATGTTCGAATGCTTCACCCCTGAGCTGTTCCCACGAAGCATCTGGAATTCCAAAATATGTTGAAAGACTTAAAAGTGAATCGTTAGAAATTACCCATTGAGCGCACAAAAATGACGCGAATTATAATGTAAGAACAAAGATCGGTTCATGACTATGTCTTCGGCGAGGTCTTTCAAAGTCATTCAGTTTCAGAAGCGAAGACAGCATTATTTAAAACAATGTAATGTACACACTGGGCGTCAAACATTATAAGCGCAGACAGAAGATTTGGGATTTACCCACCCAACCCAGCACTATCGATGTCGCCTCAATTGGGGGCGAAACGTTTCTGATTCAACTGCCACGCCCATCAAACACACTAATAACTAGCTGATTATAAATGGATGTTCAAATAACTCAGGTTTCCATTACATTTCTACCTAAAAGAAACTAATTTGTTGGTTCCTGAAGCTTGGTTCAGCCACAGCCTTCTTCATAAAAAGTACTATCCACAAGAGATGCCACTCTTGGTTGGTGCCGCGTGCATGTCATTAGAGAGGAGGACAAACGTAGCGGAATATGAATTTTAAAAATGTTTTACAGATGGAGAAGCAAACTGATTCAAAACACGGTGGATTTGTCTATTTAGAAAGAGAGAATTCCATTAATATTTCCCGCGATGTATACAAAAAATGTCGGAGCTTATTAACAGGCAGAAACGTGCTTATGCTGGTCTCAAATTTGCCTGGTTTCTTTGATTCAGTCTGTAACCTACTCAGAGTCTGACAGTCAAAGGTACATTGGCATGAAGTAAATGCACAAATGATAAGTAATCAGATGGATTGCGAATCACGGTTCAAATCTCCAGTTCATATTATTAAAAGAAACTAGTGAGCAAGGTAACTAAATTCCCCATAAAAAACATAATAAAGGTACCACTGAGACTATGTGTGAGGTAGCGGCATCCTAGCACACGTTTTTAGCCACTAAAGCTTTTTCGGAAAAGTGCGTAATCTCTGACAAGGTCATGTGCGACTCAAATGTTGTACGATGGAGTTATTCGTGCATAGATTCACATAGGGCTGAACCGATTCATACTTACTGAGAAAGCCTTGTAATTTCATAGGATGGAACACTTAATAATGAGATGATGGAGGACAGATACGTGACGTACAAACCCTGCAGAGGTCAATGAACTAAAGTTGTGCCGAAAACCTTTGAGACGACAAACCGCACGAGTAACCGGTTGGGCTATAAGCACTTCTTTTCTGGCCAGTCCTGAATATGAAATGCCTATCGGTTGCTTGTTCGTCGAATCTTTCTAACTTATCGTTTGAATGTTCGTCACATATAGAACAGTTTCGCCAGGTAGACATACTCTGATAAGAAGGATATCATTGTAACTTTCTCAAGTATTTGGGGTGGTTTTCTGGAAGCCGTAAATGTGGTTAGATCCCACGAATGTGCACCATGTAAATTTCTGGTAAGAGTGAGATTACTGGTTTACCCGCAAAAAAGACAGCTGGTTATTTCGGCAATTGCTTGTTATTTATCTCCTGCATGATTCTGCTCACAAGCCCATACAGGCTGAAACAGGCAACAATATAACGTACATGATTTAGCAGCCATCCATTAGAAGTTATAATGGTTTACTAATGGACGAAACATTCACACATCCACAAAAATAATTAGGAGTAATATATGACGAAAGGAGCAACTATCAGTGTTCCAGATTTTGATGTTTTCTAAATCTGGAAGTAACTCTAGCCCTAATCGAGCCCCTGAACTCCACCTGCATGGAAGAAAACTCTGGACCAATATCTGATTGAGGCTGAATATCGTCTTATCCTAATGGAAACCCGGAAATTAGATTGGATTTTAATTGACTGAATGTCAAAAGGTAGAGTACATGTTTATCGCCCTCTATTGACAAATATCCCACTGAAAAGACGTTTTCTTATCCATTGAGGGCCTTGTATTCTGTTTGAGTTGGTGTTGCACAAATCACCGAGATGAAATTAAATTAGAATTGTGTAGCCCATTCGCTAAATTCATCGTCATCGTTTTTGAGAGCAACACCAGATCAGAACACTGGTGGTTCGCTGACATACAACCACGTCAGTTTACTCGAACAAAGTCTTACATTGAAAGAAAAAGAAACAAATGGGGCATGTAGAGAAACCTAGGGAAAGCCTACCAGTTCCATCTGATTTACTTACACCTCCAGCACTCAGTCAGACAATCTGGATAGAAACTGACTGCATGAACGCCAATGATATTGATTATCCGCCATATCGTTCAGTTTCTCCAACCAAGCACGGGGAAGATCAGGTGGACTCCATCCTGGAAAGCAAACTTGACCAACGGCGCCCAAACCCTTCGCAACCACCTTCCTTCTCTTCTGCCACATCAAATTCTATCTTGCTGTAGGCTACCGCCACTCCGAATTAGGCATGGAAAACAGCACACGTCTTGGCATCCGGTCACTCAGCATGCGTAACACATGAGACCGCCAACTCAGCTTGCAGTACCGCATGCATTCTTAGGGATAATATCCTCTGCTTTACCATAGACAAGTCTCCTGTTCACCTCATTGCAGATTTACTGATTCCACCAGATTCTAGCTATAGTTCTGAGACATCGGTGGTGAATGACCTGAGGATATCCCATTCTCCGCTCAAATTGGCCATGTCTCGCAGCCATAAAACACAGTCCGCTCTGTAGTCTGATACACACATTTTTTGAGACCCAATGGAATGTATTTTTGATGCCAAAAGTGATGCAAACTGGCAAACGCGATTCCGCCTCTCAAGATTCGTGCGCTGCTTTCGTCTGTCACACTGTCAACTGATGCAAATTCCATGATATGTGTAATGTTCCACAACTTTCAGTGTCGCACCTTTAATTCTTAGAAGCATGTTGAAAGTCTGTATATCCTTGCGCATGAGCTTGCACTTTGTGGGCACGAAGCACTTGTCAAAAGACTAGATGACTTCGGTAAGCTTTTCTAGTGTTGCTTGCACTTTCTGCTCTTTTTCAAAAATGAGAACATTGCAGTCTGTATAGCCCAGGTTAACAAGGTTCTCTCTCGGAGAGATCTGAACTCCGGGGTTTAAGAGACCTTACAGATTACACCTCATTATCTCATCAATAACGAAATTAAGCAAGAGTGGACAAAGTGGACACCCTTGTCGAAAGCCACTGCTTGCCGGAGTGCACTGATGTCCAACGTGCAAAATACATTCTCCCGCGGCCATAATTTTGTGAATACAAACAGCGCAAGGACTTATGGGTCATACCATTTTGTGCAAGTGTGTTGAAAAGAACTATTCGAACTCGTGAGGTCAAGGACCAGAAAGATTGTAGGGCGCTTTTACGCGTACCGTTTCTCTAACACATGACGGAAAGTGAAGATGTGGTCCATACAGTTCCTTTCAGACTGGAATCCTGCTTGCTGTTCTCGGGTCTCCTCTTCACGCGCCTTCGTAAGACAGTGTAAGATAAGCGATACACGAATTTTAGTTACAATGAGCATCAGGTGAACTCCTCTGTGATTATTACACTCACTGTGAGCTCCCTCGTTGAAAATAAGCGCCACTATAGACTCATCCCAGTTAGTTGAAGCGTTTTCTTTTTCTCAGACAGAAGCATATAATTTAGACAAGCAGCGACTGAGGATTTTACCTCTATCTTTGAACATAGCGGGTGAGAGTTCGTCGGCACCATCAGCTCGGTGACGCTTGAGGGACGAAACATATTAGCTTACTTTCGATGCCATCAGGAGTCTAAAGTTCAATGATGAGGGCTGCGTTGCGGACTGGAAATCCGGCTGTGCAACTGCAGTTGGCCAGTTGAATTGGTCTTGAAAGAGTTCAGCCCAACGATTAAGGTGCTCTTCTTTTTCACAGGTAAGCAAGGTTTTGTGTGCACCGGCTAGAACAGTTAACACAGATTCCAAGAGCTTCTCGCCTCCCCATTCTTTTTGGCTTTCTGAATCCAACGCGCTTCTCAATTCTCACAGATGCTCCTTTTTCATATGAAGTCTCACAGTTCGTCTAATGGTGTTATAGTTTCGACCAGGAGCAATGCATAGCTGAGCTTTGAGTGCTTTGATTGTGGCTCGAGATTCTGTGCTTGTACTCATTTGGTTCAAATCTTCCTTAAGAAGAGCTCGTGGTATCATTCAGGGCCGCGGAAACTATGAAGACGTCAGAAAGGGTCTTCAGTAAGTCGTTCTGGTAGACTTGTTTCACATCAAGGTCCGAGAGCTTCTCAACAGTCAGACGAGGTGTTCGTATCTTGTGAGTCCCTGAAAAGCGCAACGAGAAGTAGCAACGAACAAGCGTGTGATCCGAATCAACCTAGGTGTTCCAGAACGAGCGACAGTCAGTAATCGACCCAAGCCACCCATAGCTAATGGCGATGTGGTCTATCTGTGTTGAAGGTTGGTTTGTGTGCGGGGATCGCGATGTAGCCAAGCGGCGTCGGTTGTTTTGGAAGTTAGTACAGCACAAGCAGTCTGTGGTCACCAGATAACTGCAGCAGGCGTTCATCATTATCAGTGTTTCTCGATCCCAGTCCTATTTGACCACCCAATTGAGACTCAGCAACGCTCATTCTACCAACATGTGCATTCATATCCCCGGTAGCCACCAACAATATCTGAGCTCTTATCCCACTATAAGAACGTACTCAAAGTGTCGTAAGAGCTGTTCTTCAGTGTAGCATAGCTACAGTCTATTGCGGCGTAAGCAGATCCAATGAACAGACAGTGAGTACCGGTGTGCTTGCGGGACACTCGTGGGAGCTGCAAAACAAACCTCACATAGGCGAATATCAACGGGTGACCATTCAAACAGAGACCCTTCAGCAGTAACAGTTTCCGGATCATCAAAGGTGCGCGACCAGAGGCGTGCGAAAACCGATGGGGTGGTCAATTTAGCAATATTACTTGGGTCTTGAATTCTGATTTCAGACAGACAGCACGTATCAATATACAGAGAGAGCCCAGCTTAAATGCAAGAGCAGTCTGTTGTCCACTTTGTTCCGCAGTGTGAACGTTGTATGCTACCAAGTGAATTGAGCGAAGGCTTTGAAGGACGATTCTGAAGTGTCTGTGGCGGGCGAGTCAAACATAGATATTTCAACTAGTGGCAATGAGTGGCAAACCGATCTGTTACTCCTTGAGAATGTGTCTACGAAATGTTGCTAGAAACGGAGTGAGAATGCTAAGGAGAGCAAAAAACTGAGACAGAACGAAGGAAGGTGTCAGGAATAGCTCTTTTTCCCTCCCTGCTCTTTCGATAGCAGTGTTGGTAGAATCTGGTCACCATCAAATTTTCGCAATTTTTCTCAATTTCTAGGTGACTGTCAAGCACCCATGTGGTCGAAGCCTAAATTGATGCACATTCAACCATAAAACCGTTTGAAGCCTCAGAATGATGACATGTGTTCTAATACTGAATACTTTTTTATGGAAGCTCCAGATAAAGTTTGTATTCATTTATGATATCTTCTTGGTTATACTAACATTGGTGTGGACTGTTGGCTTCCAATATTGAGCAAAAGTACTACAGGCAATCATGTACAACAAAACTCCCAACCATTTACTGAAATATCAAGTTCAAATAATTTCATTAAAATGTTAAATGCACCCGACTGTTCGTCCTTGTTTGTCAGGATTTATTCTCCCCTGCCAGATAAAGTAATATTAAATAGCAAAGCTAAGGTTCTACTCGTCGACCTAACTATGCCTAAACAGCTTCACTTTCATTCTTTCCAGTGAGTAAATGATCCGTTATGAAATCGCGATTAGTTTTTTGAACCATGTCCACTATGCTTGTACTTCTTACGTTGTTCTAGCTTCAATAATTCAGCGGTTCAAATCACGACGGCAACAGTGGAGTTGGCAAAACATTCTACGAACATTTTCGCTTTTTTCACTCACTTGCACATCTATGGATGAAAGCAAACAATGCCCATGATGGTGCCTGTGCGTAAATTTGGTTTGGGAAAAATAATCAAACAACCAGATCGTCAGCTGGCGCCAGCTTTTCAAAATTGCGTAACAACACAACACACACACATGTGGAAAAACAACTAACATGCCCTTGTTTAACGACAAAATCTAATAGTACTGAACACGAGAGGTCAGAGTTTCCAAGTAGTCAGCCTTTTGTGTGCAAAGTGTCTGCTGTATTACCGAATTCTAGGAAGGTGATATTTCTCATTTCACGAAACCGAATGTGCAGGACAAGGACGTAGCACAAACTCAGAAGACTGTAGGTTCAGGGTGCAAACAGAGGGATCACATTATGCAGTGAAAGTAAGAATTATTTGTTGCTGAATTCAAGGCATGTTACTGTAGCTGTTTCAAGACCGGCTACCATAGCCGTGGATATGGAGTGGTGAACTGCACGAGGTTGGTAGTATTGGGGGATGGTGTGATGATCGATATCCTATGATTCCACCTAATTTAACCGTGAGTGATGAATGACATCCCTGGTCGATACCATCAAGCTCCAGCCAATAAGCAAAAACATAAAGGCTCAACGTTCTTCGTCCGTGAAACAAAATGTACACTGAGGGGTTGGTGTGAGTAAAAACAATAACGATCACTGACTGAACGCAGCATTAGAAAAGACTCGAACAACACATACGAATGCTATCACGAACAAACGGTAGCCGTTGTATTTTCTGTTCAAGAGTGTTGGCAAATGCTTTCAGAATTACAAGAAGTCACTTGCTGGCATAAAATCCGTGCATCCAAATGTTCCTACTCATTAACTGTTTTGAAGAAAGCCTTAAAGCAACTCCAGAGAGGGAAGAATAACGTTCCTTTTTGAACTAGGTTTGTCACGAGGCTACAAGGACTTAGTGCTTACGAAAGTGCGGTTACTCAGTGTATGGACACACCAAAAGTTCCCTGAGTTGTGCCACCTATAATTCTGTTCAAGTACCATGTATCGAGGATTTGTGAAAAAGAATGCGTCTATTTTTCACTGTTTGTCTCTGAGATAGAAAACGTTCTGATTCACGTATATATTTATATGTACATATATATATATATGTACATATATATGTATATGTACATGACCAGTAAAAAGGAGACTGGAGGTCAGTCATTGGCAGAGCATGCTTTGCTTCACTGAACGGAAGTTTACTTGTCCACTAGTTATTCACTCACTACCAAGTTGCAATAGGCCCAACGTTCTATTGCCCGCCGGAAAGCTATTGTAAACAAAATTAACGGTATCCATTTAATGGACACGTGGAAGGGAGACTGACCACTGGACAAGAACCAAGTGGTGCGCACTTCTGCCTCCGAAAATGCGAGGAGCAAGGTAAATAAATGAAGTGTTTTCTACTTCCGCTTGCATTAAATTCTCATGTCAAGGTGATTTGACATGTTGCCAATCAGAAACGGTTGTGGGAATAACCTGAAAATTCGAAAAAATTTCCTCACAGGACTTTTTTCTCTCCAATTTGCCCTGATGCAGCCAACTGATCAACGCACACAAAAGGGCGAACAGTTACGTCATTACATTTGGTGGAAAATGTTATTTGGAAATCGATGCGTCTGTCCAGGGAATAGTTAAGGAATTCTGTCCGTGACTTGTCTTATTACTGATATGATTTCCTATAATTATACTGCTACCAAGTGGCATAGGTTTGCGAAGAGGAGAATAAAATCATTTGCCACTAGATATGATGGTAAGCTAATCTGTGTTCACTGTGATGATGAATGTTGTTATCGGCTCTAAGCTTTTCACATCATGCATCAAATCTCGGATAAGGCACTGATGATTAAAGGACTGTCCTTAGGCTCATGAGGAATATTCGAAAGCTCTGGATATTAAAGGCTGACAGAGCGCACTGTTCGGATTCTATTTGTGGTACGGTTTGGTCAGGCTCGCGTGAAGGCTTTCTTATACTTGGAGACGAAATAGCAGTCAGTGATGGGACATCGTTAATCGTATTGGTTGGCCAAGTAATTTTTATTCCGGTGACTTAGATTCACTTATGATACTGCTGTTCACATGCACGAAGCATTGTGCTTTATCGGCTTGGTGACACTTCAAACTTTGGCAGTCCAAAGGGCCATTATGTTGACACATAAAAAACTATGAACAAATAGCTTCAACTTGTCCCACTAAATTTGGAAGACAAAGTGGTTACCAAAACGATGGCGTTCCGTTAGAATTATACCACTGGAAGTTATCTGCAAATCGTCAAATGACGAATATGGTGCGCGAGACGAGAAGACCCTTAACCCTTTGGTCTCATTAAGCAAATTTCGACGTGCTGTGAAACTGAATGGCCGCGAAGTGTACTAGGCTGTGCAACCACTTATTTTGGTTTCCATCACGGATGGACCTGATGCACGAGTAAAACGGCGGTTGATAATTTTTCAGAACAAACGCAGATATGGTGTCCGTTTTTCGGCATGCTGTGTAGACTGAATATACTTTGTTTACCAAGACGCAGGATTGCTCTGTATCACGGCCATTACACGCCTGGTAGGTTCTGAAGAGTTCACACAGTGTTTCGTTACAGGGAGGCAATTCCTGAAACCATGTGACTCACAAATGTATGTCATCGTTCAAACAGCTCCCAGGTGCGATATGATTTAAGTGTTCGTATTCATGCCCATGGTTGTTGCACGGGAACTCTTCTTAGTGAAGTGCACAGTAGAAATAATGATTTCCTCCATAGATCATATGCTGAATATTTGTCAAATGCAATACTTTTCCTGTATGTAGAGACTTTTAGACGTATTCTACCATGCGACTGGAGAAAAAGTGAGAAGTGATACACCTCAATCGTCATTTAGGAAGTTGGCGATAATATAGGCACTGTGTTTCCCATCAGTATTTTTGAACCTGTTGAATTTCTTATATGAAATCTTGATGTGAAAAACCGCATAAGAGCTCTTGATTTATAGCAGGATATGCAACTTTCACAAACATCCCCGTTTCTGAATTCGTAGGTGGACTCAGGTTTTTGACAGTCCCAGTCAATTTCCTGAACAACTTCCCAACGGTCGTTTTTCAGATCTGGTCATAGGTCTAACTGGTGGAGTGACTAGTGTATGATATCCGAGGCTTTTGTATTGGAATTCACCTTGATGCTCACCACGTGTGCTGTAGTCAGCGTTCAGCCGCACGAAGTGAACAGGGCAAACAAGGCGTGATAGTTGTACCGGTCTTCCACCGGTATACCATAACTAACATTTTTGATAAGTTTCCTTTCAGTCTAATGGTCATAACTGATTTATCCGTATTTGCTCTATGGACTACAACATACGTTTTTTAATTGCATCATTAAATCGAGCATAACTGAATACTTTTGATGTTCTTATGCAAAATTAAGATGCACATTTGTTCTTTTCTCAAGTACAAATCAAGTTACGTGGATGTAAAATGCAAAATTTACACCTTCCTGCACCCTAACTGAGTGCAGGCTGGTGCGTATATATTGAAGTCATTGAGTAGAAAAGAAGAGATGCCGCTGGAGTCCTCTTTTGGTTGCCCGAATCAACTTTAAAATTATTTAAACAAAAGATACCATATCAATTCGCACAATTCAGGTAATCTCATCAGAAGTGACAGTTGCGCCTCAAATTAAATTGGATAGTCTTTTCCAAAGGAGTAATTACTAGATGGACTGGAGGAAAAAACTATAAATGTGACTAAGTGAACCACAACAGCTTCCATTATAGACGTGTTTTATTGACAAGAAGAAGAAAGGGAGAAGAGCGGGAGAACAGATGACGAGACTCAATGAGAACCTGATAAAGGCAGCTCAAAGACGGAAGTGAAATTTCGGTTTAAAACCAGTTTTTTGGGGCACATGTGTTTTAGGTCAGCTTGGCCGACTAATTCAATCAACATTTTTCAACGTGGTTCCTTTCCCTTGGATTATGGCCACTGCGTGGCGTGAAAACAACGCTGTTTGCTTGCGTCACGTAATCGATCGTTCGGTGTTGCAGGTGACAAAAATCTATGTAACAGTGCAGCACATAAGGAAAGCACATGAAAAAGAATTCCGGAAGGCTTGAAGTAACAGTCGGAAACATCAAATCATCAATGAAATATTAGCAAAGTGAAGTTGTTATACCGTCTATCTCTACAAGGGTGCCTCAGCACTTGGTCGCATTTGGGCTTCCGTAAATGTGATACCGCTAGCAGGTATATTTTATCCATCGTTCAAACTGGTATCCTTCTTACACAAAAGACAAATGCATTTTGTCGTGACTAGAGCACCTGGACGTGTTCATTCCACCGATTCCATGCAGTGTATCTACTTCGGCCCAGTCATTCTCATTTGGGTTCCATTCGCGTTTACCACTTAGGTGCTAACAGCCACTCAATAAGCTGACGATATCCGAGTAATTATAAGTCAGAAACGACCACGTGTCACGTGATCTAAAACGTATTAAAGGTCTAAGAACCCGCTTCAAATAGAAGGAGGGAAGAATGAGTTTAGCTAACCTCAAGGGTTTTACAAAAGTAACCTTAACCAGTTTCACTATTGAGTATGATATTTATAGTGGATTTTCTAACGGCGACCAAGCTCGATGGCTAGACAGATGGCCACAAAAAATCATGAACCAACTTTCAGTAATTTCACAGAGAATAAACGTCAAACCAACAAAACCAGTTGACCAATAAATCTGAACCTAATAAGACACGACGTTAAAATTAATTACCTTGCTCTGATGGCCGTGAACTCACCGAAACATGGTATTCCAAACTTTACATTGATGTACGGCATGATACACTCAATATAAAAAAGGTAAATATTATTGAATGAACCTAGTAATCTCTGTCTGCAGTTTGAGCTCGAGATTGGCCAGTGGTTAAGGCGTCAACTTGCTGCCTGGAAAGTCCGTGGTTCAAACGCAACTTATGTATCTCGACTACTGCTGTCTCAAGGTTTGGGCAGCCTCGTGCTTCCTTCTAGTGACGTGACACCTAGGCACCGAAAGTGTGTTACAGCTGAAAGCTTATATCTGGTGTCGCATCTGTTCGAACAGTCATCCTGTTTTTTTTGCGTTTTTATTTCCACAGGCCCTTAAAAATCTGCTGCAGTGGCCTCGATCTCCGTTCTTATTAGGGCTTTTTGGCCTCGCTGAAATCTGAATCGGAGTGCTCGGGACGCGTGGTATTACTGCTCCGATAAGACACATTGCACAAGAATCACCAGGTCTGCACAGGTGGCCACATTCACACTTGAACGGTATATGTCGTAAGATGGACGTCTTAAACAATGAACTAATCTTGTCCTTGTCATGTCGACCGATACCTTCGTAGTTCATCATTTTTGTAAACATGAACACTGGGATTATTCCAAATGCTCTTTTAGCTGTGAAACATACACCACTAGGTATAATACGAAATATCCTTAATGCATGGATTTGCAGCTTTTCTACCATCGCTTGCGGTCACTCATTGCTGAAAACACAGTTTGGTTTTATGTCATCATAGACATCACAACCACAGAATAATTTCATGACGTTTCACTTATGCGTCAACTGAGCGATTGAACTCTTCTGCCTCCTGGCTTCCGCCTTCAGTCGACATACCGCAAAAGATAGTTTTGCGTTACTCATACGCCCATCTTGTTCGATCTACCCAGTGGCGTGGGAAGACCGAATATGAACATTGTTTATGGGCAAGACCAGCTATTTACCTAAGCGACTTAGTATGTTGTGAAGGCTACATTTGAACGATCCATTCACTTCATTAAACGTTTTTCACGACAACCATCACCCGTTTGAGTTTGTTTGAATCACTTCATTGTACGCGCTTATCTGATTCTCAGAAATTTGTCGTAAACACAGGCGATTCTGTCAACAGAACTGACGAAGCATACTGAACAACCCCTTGTTTTCACAAGGCCTGTACTGAAATAATTTAGTCTGTGCGCAATGTCGGAAATAGGGGGCAATAATGACGGCATTCCGGGTATAAACGACGGAGAATGGTTGGCTGTGGTAACCAAAATGTCAGAATGACTACATTTTTTGGGTAGCAGTCCATTGCCTTGTCCGCAACTTTTCCATGTATCCAGAAGTCGCCCTAAGATTACTGTCATGATATAAGGATGTAGAAGTTAATTCACTGTCTCCGTTGTTTGTTTTAGTTTGACCACATTTGAGAAATTCGTAAATGTCATCTGATTTGCCAAATTATTCGGCAGCCAGACTTGTGCCATAGTCACTTCAATCTAAGCGGCCCTAAGTCACTAGCCATGTGCGGCCTTGAAATTTTGTTGCACTTTTCTAATTCCAAGACAGGAAAAATTATGTTTACCTTTAACAGGTGCCAACACCTAGGTTGGGGCCACATGACTTCCGGTCCGGTCTTGGCTTGGACAAGGAGACTAATGTAGGAATAAAATAAAGTACATGGTAAACCAAATAATTCGTTTTCTGATGGCTGCTTTTTCGATGAGCTTGGCAATTAACCTCAGCGAATAAGTCAGCCACCAACTAAAGCAAGCGAGCCACTAATTTTTTCTCCTATAGCCCCTTCTTCTGATTTGGAAGATGAAGCGCTTTAGAACAACTATTCCCTTGAAGAGGAAATGACTGCACAATGGATGGGAATCACTCTGCAGTAAGAGGAATTCTCTCTGAAAGGAATTTAGCCTGCTTGGTAAGGGTTAAGTCCAAACCACTCACGAGTCTTTCTCGTCCCGTCTGCTCCATTATTCGGCCGTTTCTAATCTTCATCAACCTGACTCCAACGATTCTACGCAAAGGTTATTCGTCAAAAGGAATTAGTCAAGAATAATCTTTCCCTTTGTTTGGCTCGCTGCATTGGTAAGGCCCTCGATATGCCAGTCAACTTCATCTTCTCAGTTGTAGTTTCAAACTTGTAATCTTTATGCGTAATGCTGGCTTTGTAAAAACAAGTATAATGAATAGTACTCGACATATTTCGCCCTATGGTTGTCGTCACACTACGTACACTTCAGCGGAAGGTTGTGCGTGTTTGGCATTCCAAGTTGTTTGATTAGGTGAACCATTGAGCCATTATTGAGGCCTGTACACCAGAGTCAGTGATTTGTTTCTTTATGTGCACAACTAGTCAATTTGGTTATAAACAATATTCATATAATGCATCACTGGTGAAAAAGTTTTGCCAAAGACAAACATTTCCATGCTCTTGAACCCAAAGTACATTGTGTTATTTATTTATTTCGTTATTTGGACAAAATCCTTTTTTTTTGAAGTGCACAGGGACGTTTTTATAAAGCTAGCGTGCACCCAAGGATAAAGGGAACTTTTGTGATTGGCTTAGGTGTGTCTTCTTTTCATCCGGGTATTTATTGAACACTGTCCGGATTAAACGTCTACAATTCAGACTGATACTGAATGTCAAAAGTGTATGGCTAGCTAAACATGTCAGTTTCTGGTTATTCATCAAGCAGTTGTACTTAACTTACCCATTATCCGGTGATGCTGTATATCAGACGACAGAACCTACATTTCTGTCAAGTGACTCACCTATTATGCGAACCGAAAGCATACAGGCTGAATTTATCGTTGTTACGTGAAAAGCCGAAAAAAGCGATCAAATTGACATTAAACTTCAAACGGTATGTCAGGTGCATCCAACTTAATAAGACCAATAGAATTTATTGTCCCAATATCTTAAGAATTATCTAAATCTTCCATCCACTGAAGCACAACATGTGGATCGTATACAATACAGTATACAACTAATGTTGAGGAGACGTATTGTTCATTACTGCAAGATACCTGAAACTTATGCTGCAACAGTTTTCATGCACACAGTTAGAGTTAATGTAAATTGCTCAGCAGGGTTTCAGTTTCACCATAACTTCGAGACCTCTGTTTCACAACAAGATTCAAAGAGTTCGTTGGATCAGTCGAATGGGTCAGTGAACGCGTGTGACCACATGATGGGGACCCCGTGATTGAAGGATGAGCAGCGCTATCTTCTGTCTGAGTGCGAGTTAATCACACTTGTGGTCAGCCACTCATGCTGAATGGTCAATTGTTCAAACTGCTAACCGAGGGTGGTTTGTTCGAGTCTCCCTGGTGTTTCGTAAGATACGCAATGGTGATGATTCCCAATAGGGATGAAACAGTTGTACGATGCTGCTCGGCTTTTCAACACAGAGAAGCTTCGCCCACAAAACGAAATCTCCATTGAAAAACTCCCAAACCTCTTCACACTACCAACACATGGTTTATGTTTAGCAGCCGTTTCAATATACGCATTTCGGGCTTACAAGTTGTCTGACAACATTTGCGCATCCTGCTAGACACATGTCTATCCTAAAGGTACAAGAAACTCATGGCTTATATCATGGTTACAGAGGAAGCTGGTTTACCTTCACGTCCACACAAAGCAAGCCCTCTGACGAGGGGTATCGGGTGAAGCTAGGTTGCCGTACTTGAAGCTCACACAATGTTGCAGGGTCACTTCGGTTCGTTTAAAAATGAGCCTGTCTAAAGAGATTAAACTTCCACCAGATTCACAGTCAGATGTGAAATTGAAATTGAAATTACTGCAATTAAAAGCATTTAAAATTAACCCCAAATTCGCCACATTGGTCGCCCACAAAACTCACAAAACTCACAAAACTCACAAATATTAACATTTCATCGGATATCCATGGTTCAGCAACTTCCATGGGGATAACCGCCTGTGTTTGGCCCTAAAAGCTTCACAACACACCACAGTCAACCTTCTAATGGTTTCATACCTGACATTATTTTAGCAGAATAAAATTAGGCCATTATTCCGGCTGCTAGCTAGCCACAGTGCAATAGTACGAGAAACAATAAAAACGAAAAACACTTAACTACTTCATAAGTGGATAAATTGATGAGTAAACAAGCCATCTCAATAGAAAATTGTCTTTGAAAACTCATCCCTATAATACGTACGTTGTCATTCTGTTGGAAATAAACGGCTGAAATTTGTGTGTCAGGTTCAAAATGTTCACTACTTAACGTTCAAAATTGTTCGTGAAAATCAGTGATCTTAACAGTATGTATTTTAGAACGCCAGATGATATTACCCCCGGAGGACTCAAATTTTTATAATCCCATTCTGAGATGTACATATTAATTTGTCTGCTGATCTGTCTCTCTGAGGGTTTTTTATTTTCCGAACCACTTCCAGCCATGAAGTTTAGCACATCTCAAAACAATACTCAAATAACACTCTCAAAATATAACAATCTTTTGTAGGCACTCACCTCTGATCATAGTTGCAGTGCACGATCATTTTTCAGCTTTTGGGAATGGTAAATGCTCCAATTCGCTTGGTTTGTTGGTCATCTTGTGAAGCTCAGCTTTCAGGCAGTTTTGTTGCTGTATCACAGCAAATAAATCCTAATGTGAAAAATCCCCCAGTGTGATATGTAACCGGCACGCAACGTATGTTGCTTTGAGGACGAGGTGTATCAATTGATCACACATGGATTCGAATTGTAATCGTATTCTAATTGTAACTACCTTCCTGGGTGGAATCTTACTTACTGGAGGCTTATCGGAAGTTTGCATACTTGGAGGGTATGTACCGCTCTCAGAGTGGTGATAAATCTTATCTCACGTGCCCAAAAAACAAATTGATTTTTCTATAGGCGTAATACACTACACATAAGGGTTGTCGAAATCTTTTCGACAGTCCACGACCTGTTTCGCCCTTCTTGGGGCTCATCAGTGGGCGTGGTCCTCGAGTTTTCATCAATCTTATGTTTTACTTGAACCCAAATTGCACGAAGTTCTACTTATGCACTGATTTGCGTACCACTTTGGTTTTGACGGGAGACCCACCTGGTGTTCTCGAATGTCGTACCAACTGAAACATGAGGTAGACTGATGCAGCCCATTTTAAGGACATCAAAAATGAGGAATTCAGCTGGGTTCCAGGTGAATCTTCCGTCAAAACCAGATTGGTATGCGGATGAGTGTATATGACTAACTTGACTATTCCTTCTATTTCCGGGTTTATACTTGAAAACTATTTCGAGGTGATAATTCTGACAGCTGTAACGCAACTGGTACGTGTAGTATGATCGGTAGAAGATGGTATAGGTGAGGATATTTTACAAAACCACCGGACTTTTTAAATCATCTTGACGTTTTGTTGTGGATCGTCTTCGTTCGACCTGTACTCTGTATAATCGCATGCATAAGGAGCGTTACATATCCCCTTAACTTTTTCTCCTACCGGCGAAATGTAAACCAAACGAAGTCGGCACTATATCATTAGACTACTAGGGATTCGACCATGGGATTTTCAACATGATTTTTTCAATGAATTTTGGGCATAAGATGAAATTTCCCCACCTACCAGGGAATGATCGACGGTATACAGGAATGTGTATGTTGCTTTTCATGAGTACCAGCAACGCTTTAAGAAAGCGCTTCGGCAGATGACAACTGGTTGGCTTCATACTGAGACTTGAAAAATTTGCATGAGTTCGGCCGCATCAAGCAACCAAGAAAAATACGAAGCCACATAAAACCGATAATCCAAATGGATGATACTTGTGTTCAACAACATTTGCTTGCAAAGTAGCATTTAAATCAACTGCTCAAACGGAAGAAAGTCGCAGTTGGTCTTGGATCGACTTGCCACATCAATCCAGTTTTTCAAAAGGGGTCCGGTTGGATTTGAGATCAGGTATAAAACTGAAACATTACACGAAAATTTGACCATCTTGTCAATGTTCTTGGTAAGATAACTTTGAATCGGTATATACAGAATGAGAGGATGCCGATAGTTACAGCCGTTGTAAGAGATCTCATAAGCTGCCCTTCTTCCGTAGTGGTGATTTACTAATTGACGAGACGGTCTGTAAGACACTGGAGTAAAAGAATATATATATTATATACTGTGAAGCACGGAGGGTTTGGGAGACTTCTAGTCGCAGTCCCTAAGATATTTTATGGTTATTTGTGGTACGGACATGGCACTTTAAGAATTTGATTTTATGTTTAATTTCAGGTAGCATCCCCACAGACAGTCTGCATCCTGCAGACCATTTATAAGTAAATGATTGCAAAATTTGCTGGACTTGGAGCTTCAAAATCTTAAACGAGTCGTATTAGCGAATGTGTCAATAATGCTCCTGTTTACCTACAAGTTAATACTCTTGCTGATCGGCCGCTTGCGGCCGAATGGTTGTGTTGAAACTACCAGCTTGTACATTCTTCAGCATTTGTCGCTGACATTTTTGACATTTGTGATAGTCCTTTTCAAAAATAATCGATGTTACCGAAAGACTGAATAGCAACAAAAAAATTCTGTACTCTCAGATCAGCTCATCAGTGTACAAAGTAGAATCCTTCAGGAAGAACGTCTTTTTAATTCAAAAAAGTGCATGTTGCCAAGATTTTGCTGCTTTGATTACAGTAACGGTCAGATTTAACCTAGTCTAAAATGAACGAATAAAACAACTGTTTAGTACACAGATTTTCTTATCCATTCTTGTCCATTCTAATGCAGAATCTCTTTGTGCGTACTACCTGCTTCAGTTTTGTAGTCAGCTGATAAGTTCCTTATTCTTAAGTGGGTATTAGATACAGATTCCAGCAAAAGGTCAGACTGTTTGTGAATGCCTCGACGACGAACAACTTTCTATTTTGGTGCTCCGCTATTTAGCAATTACTGCGTGCTGACAGACGTACAGCAGAATTGGTATTTGTTGTCCTGGCAACATAACTTTCTAGAAGAGTGAAGAACTGTGTAGCTTGTAGCAGCAGGGGAAGAGGAATCCAATAAATAGTGTTTAATTCCTTAGTTTTATAGCGTCGTATGTTTGAGAGTCCTGCGATTCATGTTGTTCTACTTTTAATCTTTTCTACCCGAGGTCCCCCATCAACTCAGTGAGAATACGTTTATTACCCGATCAATATTAAGGCAGTTTTGCATCAGTTCGTTTCCACCTGAGTAAAACTTAGCTGATCAGATCTAGTTTTTGTACAACAAAACACTGGGAAACTGTAGAAAAATTTGTTTTGACGCTAGTCTTTCAGAAGTGCACTATTTCAGTTCTTTCACCTAACCGGTACGTAAAAATTCGTTTACGGAGCTTGCGCACTTTAATATATCATACTTTCATCCCAACACCTATCCACGGCAGTTCATCAGTCAACACCGCCAAAAAGGTGATCTATATGTTGTGTTCCTGGGGTAAAGAGGTTCAAAAACCACACAGCCAACTTTCATTTTTTTCGAGAAAAAGCGATAAGCGAAGGCGACTGTGTGGAAGCGCCACAACAAAAAACCACGCTACCTTGACAACCGGGTATGAGCTGCGATATCCACAGGGAAACGTGCTGTTCCCGTGAGTTATAGCCTTGTGTGTAAACTCGATCTTGTATTTTGGTTAGGTAACAGCCTTGTTTTGGTAGAAGTTGTTGAACTGGACCATACTGCAAAGCAGTGCTTTGCAGTAACGACCATGTGAAACAAATTCTGACAAACTAGTATTTTGACAAACCCTGTTTCTCGAAATCTACCAAAAGTGGGTACTTGTGCACAGGTTTTTTTGGACGAGCAAATGTTATGGCTACATAACCCAAGCTATGTACAGTTTTTATGGTATAACTGGTGAATCCATTGCAAGAAAAGATTGTGAGATTTCCAAAAATACAATATATTGTTTACTTCTAGTGGGGGAAATTTGATATTTACGTAACCTTGTTTGACGGAACTAAAGTCCGGTGATCAAGGCATTTACGTCTTGAAAATCGATGCGTGGGAAAACGCACCCTTTTTTGACCAACTTGGATACCTTTCATGAATTTGTCAAATTCCGATCGCAACTGCTCGTACACACAAAGCCTTATCTATGAGCATACAACACAATGGCACGCAGTTTTTATTCAGGCGACTACATATGCTATAACTGTATACCCAGTTGGGACAAACGGTGGATGGGCCAACTATTCGAGTGCTGCTGATGTACCTGACCTTATGCGAACTGCACTTGAATCCATGTTTCACACCGTTTAGGTTAGGTTAATTTCAGAGCCCTAAAGGTTTGAATCGCTTAGAGTTGCACAGAGTTTTTATACAAAGTTGCCTTGCTTCTAGCTAAGTGTTACATCTGGATGTTCAGTAGTTTCGTTAAATTGGCTTACCTGCGGATCTTCACTCAACAGTTTGTTTTCCATTACAGGATGCAAAAAATTATGCGGAATAAGCAGCGGTTGCGCAGTCTGACGTATACGGTTGACTAGGTTTCACAGACTGATGTTTTATGTCCAATCGTAAAGTCTGCTGTGACACGTTATCCACACAACAGAAATTAAATCTATGGGTTGTTCACACAGAAGGTTTTTGCTCCGGTGATATATATTTGGGTTGAATTTCCGGCAACGGATAACAAGGTTGTCCTAAGCACTCGTTTAGTTGATGGGGCTTGTTCGAGGTATTAAAAAAAGATAGATGCGCTAAGCATGCTTTCTTATTCGTAAAAAGTTTATTATGAAGAATTCATAGAAATTCGAGTACATCCTGTTGCTGATACAACAATATGGCCAATGAATAGACAAACGTCCAGTTTGTTCCTGTCTCCTTTCTCCAGAAGGTTCTCGGATGTGTCGAGGTAAACTACCACTTAATTCTTTCGCAACCGGATCAGTTTAATCAATAATATTCTGTTTTATTCAAGAATTTATCAAGAAACCTATGAATTTGCAGAACCTTTTACTTAGTCATAGTGCTTCTGGGGAAATCTTCACAAAAACTGTTTTAACAGTCCATCCAACTACATCACTGGAGGTTATTGACAATTTGCATGAAATCGTAATTGAGTAGGCAGTTAACATTCCGGGAGAACCATTGATTTTATGGATGTTTTGAGCACGTACTACTGAAGCAGATAAGGGGGCAATACACTGCCTGTTCCGCCATTTGCAGGTAAATCGAACGTGATCGTCTCAGAGTTTGGTCCTTACAGGCTTTCGCTGTCGATTTAGCCCTTATTTTAAACTTTCAAATAGGGTTTGACATCAACTGAGTTAAAATAGAAACATTAAGGTTACGTGGCACATATTCCATCAGTTTTATCTTCTTTTGGCCCTGTCCTATTGCGCACTGGGGTGTCGGTTACTATAATCTAGATTCCACTTTTGGAGTGCTCCGTGAAATGTATGAGTGCCACTGATTCATACTTGTTCACCCGTCGCGGAGACAACCAACGGCACAGCATTTTGAGATACTGATGAATTTTTTGCTGTACTGTATATCGTGAAGGGTCCTTTTGTTGAAATAGGGGCAGCAAATTAGTGAATACGTTTACTTTGTTCACCTTAAAAATCCGCTGACAGGTTTCACAACTTGATAGGTAAGGTTCCTTACGTATGTGCATCTCACTGGCGGCCAAACTGATCGGCTATCGGATAAAATAGTATGTGTTGGTAGAGTTTACCTTTATGTTAAATAGTTCTGCTCTCTACGCTGGTTTTAGCTGAGATACTGATGAAACACTCCATGGGGAGTGTAGCGGTGTGCATGACAGTTAAGTTGTTCCCTCCTCAAATGGAGTATTTTCCGCGGAGAGGACTCCATTCAGCCAGTAACTTAAGCTTAACCACTACCTTTACCTAATCATATGATAATACCTGACCATTAGCCTTCCGTAATCAGCTAAGTAAAGTGGTGTAAACCTGGTCATCTTTGATGTGAATGTGTCAATCTAACCTAGCATCTAGACTGAAGAATTTCAAACCACACTCAGGCAAAATCTTCCAGTGACCCAGAGTTTACACACACTGACGAAGTACGTACGTGATGGCACTGAGCACAAGGACTCCTAATGACCTACCCCCGCTAATAGGAAGGGGCTAGAAGTGCTTGAGTTTCATTTTTGACATTTATGTCAAATCATATAACTCTGCTGAGTTTTAGCTCCATGTATCCTTCTTCGGCATTCCGGTTCAGTGTAGGATGTTGTCTTTATCCCAAGCGCTCGTTATTTAGAGCTTAGCTGCGCAAACTTTGTGTATGTTCTATTTAAAACGATGTAGTAAGGTTATATTTTAACTTCAAGTACCTTGTTGTATTTAGTCAACCATTTTGCATGGTAAGTGGTGCAGCGAACGAACATTCAGGAGTGAAACGTCGCTGAACAGAAATTTGTAGCGAGTGATACGAATGTACTTACTCAGACAATGGATACCAAAACTTCTGATGCAGTGATTGATCCTGGGCTGGTTCAAAAACAAAGTGAACTGCTGATTTAAGACCTATAACGGTAAATCGCTACTAAGAACCAAGATTCATATGACAACCCACTGTTTTCTATTTACAGTACTTCTCAAAAACCACTATGCACATCTCGGTTATGATGAATGTTTGGTCTATCCCGTGAGAGTTCTTTCTTAGTAGGATTAGTGTGCACAAAAGCACCCAATTTCATGGCCATATCGATCACTCTGATAAAAAGGGACATAAGGTTAGCCTGATTGTAGTGAACGATTTGAAAGGTTTCTATGGAAATTCCAGGGTCATTTTGGGCGCGATGAACCAAACAAATAGAATAAAGTATGAGAAATTTGACCATAACGGAGGAGTTACAAGTAATGGCTACGTATACAAGATAAAGTTCTAATTAAGTCCAAGTTTTTGCATAACCGTTAGAGAAGAATGGTAGTAAAAATCGCCAAGTACATGCTAAACAACGCCGTTTTTGAGTGATTCAAGTTTATATATTCATGTTATCAGAAAAGGTTCCAGCGAGTGGTAAAGCACATTGCTTTGAATTACATACCGGGAGTTTCTCTCGCGTGATGTGGATAGATTAATCAGATTTTGCTGTTCCAAAGCAAACAGCTGATGGGACCTTAATCAGGTGTTTTCCTGAAGAAACTACTCACATAGTTGCCAGCTCTCGACTGGTTTTGCCCATCTCGAGGCTCATCAAACAGGCGCTTTTCGCGAGTTGCTCTCAACGTCTGTTCCACTTAAACCCAAATTGCACGAAATTCGCCAAATAATCCCACTTGCATGCCAGTTTGGATCTCACGAGTGAACCATCTAAATTCCAGCTGAATCTCTCCTTTACGATATTCATCAGCTGAATGTGCTAACTGAACAAAGTTCGCCTCATGTTTCAGTTGGCATAATATTTGGGACTACTCACAAGGTTGCTGAAATCTCTAAAATGAGGCGGTCTTTGTGCAGCCTATTCATTTGAAGAGTATCAAAATCAGTTTATTCTCCCGTTATAGCCAAACTCCATTGGCCGAGTTTTAATCCAGACTGAGAACTAATCAACACCATCTATTCTGATTAGAATTATGCGGAATACCAGTCAGTGTTAGGTTGATGGTTTAGGGTTGAGGTGAAATAATATTGGGTCAGTCTTGGTCCTTGATGTTCCGGGTTAGGATGCTTCAATTGATAATTTGTCCCGGGTAACATTTGTAGTTTTTGTCAGTATTTGTGGTTTTGGTTATGGGTGAGGAAGAACTTGGGCTGTGCACTCCAGATCTAAGCTGATTCTGTTGATAACTCCTCTTCACTGATGACCACAAGCCGTCACTGGTCAGCTCGACCCATCTAAAACCATTCTCAACATGCTCGCCTGTTCTATACCTTCTGTTCTATTCACACTGAGATGCTTGGCTGTTTTGACGTCCTCAGTCATCAGTCGCTCTCGTGGCAATCGTAGTATCCACCTCAAAACATTAACATTCAAATCTATCTAAATATCTATCCCGTGTCTAAAACATGTCAATTCATTGCTGAGTCTTTCAGTAAACACTTGATATTTATCTGCGTTTCCAAGCAGCCTGCTTGATTTTTTCTCGTGCTCACCTATTCTAGTGTGAAGTTCTCTAGCCTTTTGTTCTATATAGACTTAGGTGAAGTCGTCGCACTTAATTTCTGTTCGCCGCGAGGCAATCGTTCAGTTCCACTGGTGCAAGGCGCAGTATTTTTCTTCAGGAACGCTACTCTCATGCTTCGAATGGTTCTAGATGTCCCTGTTTTATACAGAATAACAGCGGACCCAGTCCATTCCCCGTTGGGTTTCGCCACAGAGGCCAACTGACGCTTAACTGAACAGGCTGGATAACCACTGCCGTGAAGTCTGTTCTTAACTTTAATTTGGAGTTTTGTTGGGTCATTTTATTCTTTGCATAGGGCTAAAGATTGATGAGGCAATACTGGCCAATACCGAATTAGATTGTGCGGATGAATCAAAGTCGCCTCACTGCTAGCTCACTTTTGGTACACTACTGTTTTTCGTTTTCAACCAACCTTACATGTCATGCAGTCTAGGTAAGGTAGTGTATGCGAATGGGGTTCGAATGTGACCTAGTCTCCATACCAAATTTTCTATGAGGATTCAGGTCACTCAGTTAGTCGTAAAACTTGCTAATTTTGTCTCGTCTAATCCCGACAGAAATGTCATCTACAAAGCGTCAAACTATTTTCGGTAGAATCCGGCTTGAGCTTCCTGTCCACAACCCTCTCTCTGGATATTTCCCTAAACCGGAGCTATTGGAAATCCCATTGATAGGCCTTGTTCTTTAGCCTAAATCACGGAGTTGAAAATGGAACGAATGAGATTCATGCATGTCTTTATGCCTTCCACTACCTCATCTGCTTGAATAACCTGAACCTATCCATCACACCAAAGTATTAGTAACTGCAAAATTACGGTTAGTGTCTACCGTTTATACAAATTGTTATCTTGGCAATGTGTCAGGATAGTGCTAGCTCGAAGCGACCGTTGATCAGGTGGTTGTTGATCTATACACCCAGCTTGATAACTAGCTTGCAAACATTTCGTTGCACTGACGATGCCTCCTGATATGGTGACTAACAGTTTGTAGGCCCACTGTCAAGTTCGCTAAACAGATCAACCGCCACCTGACAAACCTAAAACACTGGTCATTATCAAAAAACCTTCTGCTGGTAATCGTGGTTTAAATGACGGCTACATCAAAATCTACAAAGTACTGTTGGCAAAAGTCAAACTTACAGTAATATCTTATGTGAGTTTCCTATTTACTCATATTCACTGCTTGGGATTCCGTTATAAGTCAGATTGTGGATTGTCCAGAAATGTAGTATACAGCATGTTTAATCCTTGTATGAATTCATCACGTGAATGTGACATGATCGGTAGAGTTTCCCTTTTGGTCAACAGTTGTTTTCATATGAAATCTCTTAAACCCGATCATTTCCAGATTCATTTTAAGGATCATGAAAAATCAAGAATAACAGTAGGCCGTGTCCAATTATTGCATAGCTTAATCCAGGAATTTACGCCTCCACTTTGTTTGTATAATGTTTTCCATGGGTTAAGTGCTATCCCGAGACAATCCATGGTCACTGCTTAGTGTGGAATGAATAAACTACCTCCCCTGGAAGGGAAAAGTTATGTGAGTATTTCCAATAATCTTGACTTCCGAGTTCCTCTTCTGATGGAACAACCTTTTCAAGGAGAGAACGTATTTAAGGTTCTGGGGTTGCTTAGCGACCGGAAAGGGAATACTGGCGTCTCCGTTAACTGTCACGCTCAAGGAATGATGGAATTAGGGTTGTCACTTCACCATCCTGGGACAAGCGCACGAAACCCTAGATTTAAATTATTCTTTTTAGACAAAACACATATTAAATAGGTAATTTTTCTTTGTAGCAGGAATGCTGTATCTAGAATTTCTAACATTATCGAGACCTGTATAATGTCTTTAAAGAGCGTACACTTGTGCGTGGGAAAATTTTGTACCGTTGTTCAGTTAGTGATGCTTAATATAACTGAAGAAACTGGTCATAAGCCGCATAAAGTCACCGAAACTTTAGCTAGCTGATTACAGTGAGAGGTGACATGATGTATGCGATTTTATCTGATTCAACTGCAAACGCAACCATATTGCAAATGTGAGATGAAATGTCAGAAAGTGTTTGCCGAAATGTTTGCACAGTCGAACTTCTGGAGGTTGTTTGTAAAGCGGATAATATTGCTTTTGTCAGCTTGCTACAACTGGAGAAAATGACAACGTTTTTAGAAACATTTCGACTCAAATCTCGAAGTTAAATTTTGACGGGTATTTCTTCTCGGTAACAAAGTTTAAAATAAGTACTACTCTAATGACAGCATTTGTTTTCCAAAGATGGCTTCTATATCAACTGAAATACGTATTCATTCATCGAAGTGACGCAAATGCTGCTGATAACTGCTCACATGGATTTGGTAAATGGAAGCACCTTTGAGGACATTTCGATATCTAACTTTGTCCAAGACATTTCCAATTTGAAAAAAATTCTTGATTTATCTAGCCTAGGAGCATAACCTCTGGGAGAAACATAGACTGATCTTCAACCACCTGTAGACCATACATTTGCAAAACATACAGTCATTCGTTTACATGGAACAGTGTTGCAAAGCGAAGCAATGTACAGTTAACCTAAATGTTATCTGAAATATGTAGATAAGGGTGTTTGAGGCTGTGAAATCCCCCGCAAACCTTAAAAATGCAATGGAGACAATTAAATTGCACAAAAGGTGCATTTACTGCTCTCTTTAACCAAAATCCTGTAAAATGCTACAAGTAATGGCTTTGGTTGCATCAGGTGTGTACTTAAAAAGCCACTGGCATAGCGGTAAAACCGCATTTTTGGGTAAGCTTACAGTTAAGACTTGAAACATTGGATCAGTTTTGGCCCATGTCTACCTGAATTGTACTCTGAAGTAGATTACATGTGTTTTGTTCCAAAAGTCGTAGTTCATCGTAGCTCCATTTAAACATCTGCAGAGAAGACAAACCGACCCGTCTGCATCAATTAGACCAAGGCTGGATTTCTTTCCGAGTCACGGCACCAATCAGTGTGCCATAGGAACCCAATTTCTTTGACGTGATGCCAACCAATAGGCACGATCTCAGTTAAAAACGATACCAGCCCAAGACCAAGAATGAGAGCGGTCACACTAGGATTAAAATCAACGGGATTGTAACTGAGGTAAATCTGTTACTAACTCGTATTCTCAATGGCGGAAGAGACCGCAAAATGAACTCAGCGGCAAACTGTGCTTTTCTAACGGTGCTGTTTAGAACAGTTTGTAATCAAATCACAAAAGGAAGGACTGGTTTTGCTGTTACCGTTTTTAGCCTCAGCAAAATCTATTCACCAGTTTCATTCAATATATTTCCGCCTCTCAGAACTCTCCCGGTAGGTCGCAAATGCTTTGTTCAGACGTTGCAATTTCTGGCGTAGCGATTAAGGGGATAATTAAGTACAAATACTGATCGAATTGCGGACGTACGGCGCTATTAGTAAATTAATGAGTTCAACATAACCCGCCAAACAACCGTTGCTGACGGTTTCGAAAATGTAAGTTTACTAAGTGTAATTTCCCATGTCCAATTTCCCAAGATGTGTCTAAATCGAATGTTCATTGTTTAGTTAGGCCGCGACGGAATAACTCGCTAATACACGGAAGTTTTATTGGTGAACCAAAAGGCGTTCTTGAGACAATAATTGTTAGTTTGCCTTGATTTCCTCGTTTTCACAATCTTTGAGTGTTCCACTCCTGATGAGGCTGACCAGCGGTGAAAGAAACGTTGGACAACGCAACCTCGGTTTGTTAACATCGCGTTGTTCCCTTACAATCCAACCAAACTAAATGTTTCGCTTAAAGCTCATTCTATGTGACTTCATCTGTGCCGAATTTAGTGCGGATATTTATCTTTATCTTTTATAGTTATCCATTTTAATCAAAGATTCTCTCCAAGCTACACATCGAATTACGTCAGACGATGTAAAACATATCAGGCAGAATACGTGTCGAAATGGTCCTTAATTTTTTCACCGACAAAAGTGCGATGTAGCAACTTCGCACATTCTTGTCGCAAATCTTAGACACGCAAGAGGATAATTCGCGCACGCTTGCTGATGCATATCCACAACTGCCCCAGGATGACGCCGTTGACAGCAGAAAGAATGTGGTTACCGAATACCTGGAGGAAACATGTCCAGGGTTGAAAATAAAACAACAAACAAAAGTTGCCTGGAGTTGAAGCTCAAATTACGGTTTAGTCGGTACACAGCCTTTGGCTTTTATTTAACCGTGTTAACCCGAAATCAGCACGGTAGATATGTACTTATCGCATACACTAAGCTTGCCAAACGCACCCGACGGATCACTATGGTTTATTTCATTTCGCTTTGGTACCTCCTTGCAACAACGTTTGTAACCCTTACGTATAAGCAGTTACATATGCCACAAAATTTCTTCCTTTACTAGTCATCATAAACTCCATGCAATTCCTACAATTTTGCACTAAAAACCAGGTTTACAAAAACGATTACTGGTATCGTTCCGAAACAGAGTTAAGTATATTTCCCTAACAAAGCATTCTACTCATAGGGTTGCTGAAAAATCTTCGATAGCCGGCTGCCGGTTTTACCTTCTTGTTGCTTATCAGATGGGCATAGTCTCCCATTTTCCGTCAGCATTGTGTTCTAATTCAGCACCAACTTGTACACAGCTGGCCAAATCCACTAATTTGCAAATTACATTAGGTTAGACTCACCTGAAGCTCCCCTATCCCTCAAATAAATGGGCTGCACCAATTCCTCATTATGTTTCAGTTGGAACGATATTCGAGATATCGTAGTTGCTTGTCTAGACGGGACATACTGCTCACGAGATTGCCGAAAACTCTGCAACTGCACACTCCCGGATTCACTCTTCATGGAACTAATGAGGTGCGGGTAGTCCCCGAGTTTCCGTCAACTTTAAGTTCCACGCAAACATCCTAAACAAGTGATTCAGCTGGGTATCTTGACTAGGCCAATGTTATTTGCAACTGACTGTATTCCACATTTAAGGCCACTCGCCTGAGGAGGTTATGACAAGCCTTTCTTGTCAGGTTTGTTATCACTACAGTTGCTTTCTGTCAATTCTCTGGCGGGTTGACTAGGTTTATCTAGCTGAGGGAAGTGACGTCAAAAGAAAAACAAGAAGTGGACTATCTCTCTCTTTAGTTTCAACGAATAAGCTCTGTGCTTGACATAGTTAGTGTCAAAGTAGTGCACACGCATGCATTCATGGTGGCACCGGAGCTAGGCCCTTCTTACACTAGACATTCCTAGTATTCTCGAGAAGCGTAACAGTGACATTTTGCGGATGATCAAACAAAATTCATTGTTTTTTATGATCAACTGAAAGTTCTTTGGCCCGTGCTGAGGATTTTTTTATTACTTCATGCTCCATGCTAAGAATATTCTAGGCCTTTGAAATGAAAATAAGATCCATTCATTAGGGTTTTCACCATGTCAACTTACAAGTTTCATCACTGCCTCAGATAAACAAATCGTGACATGTGCTTTAGCACGCGATCGTCGCAGTGTAACTTGAAGCAGAACAAAATTATTGTGCGATTCCAGGGTAAAATTAACCTTACTCTCGTTAAACAAATTGCACTTTGGTCAATGAAGGCATTTACCTGAAATTTCTTTAAGCTTAACAAACTTCAACTTACATTCGAGGACTTCTAGGTAGACTAGCAAGTAGTAGATGCGTGGTATTCCATGCTCAGCAGTTGATTGGCGTGGTAGCACGAACTCAAACCCCAATTTTTTCCATTATTTGCGCACGTACCAACCTAGACTTGAAGCTAAACTGCCTACCAAAGTGACACTATCTGAAAACTCTTAAAATGGTCATTGCGTTGGACCGCGTAGGATAAAAACAAGAGCCAACTAAATAAGGGCTTCATTTGAATTAGAGAATTGTAGTTATAATCTGTAAATAAACCACTGTCGCACAAAACCACTCCTTAAAATGAAGAAAAAAATTGCTTGATAGCTTAGAACTACTTCAGCTGATAGTTACCCACTAGAAAAACAAACTTTCGGTTAGCCACTTGGAGGGTTTGGGCTAATCTAGTAGGTCCCTTTTTGAAGTGTAGGGTAGCTATGCTGATCGTTTGCAACTAATAAAAAACTGAGCACCTAAGTGTATCTAACGTAGTTGAAAAGTAATCCTAAATTCAAATTAAGAGGCGAAATCTCACTGATAGATGACTAGAAATTGTACCCCCGCCAAGTATCCTTGTACCTCCCTAACTGGGATGACTTCATCGGCCTACGTCACTGCTTATGGGACCTTAGTGCGGCACTCTCTACTGAGCTTGTCAAACACGTAATCGGCATGGAAGTCAAGCGTCTCCCAGACGCTACTGTATAGCGAATGGCGTTTTGAACTGCTGCTAATCCAGAGAGGCAGTACACTTGTGTCACGAACTTTAGAACTACAACGAAAGCGGATTCGAGTTAAAACAATCATGTTTAGATGATAAAGTCATCTGTAGTTTGGGGAGATTGGTTCCAAAAACACTCGGGTAAATAAAATTTGGACACTGAAACAAACCCCATAATTGGACTACAAGTACCGGTTAACGTCAGTATTAGTTCAAAGTGACCAAAACTAGTCTGATTTGAAGAAAGGTTGCAGGAACAAAATATGGTTACCTGATTGATGTCAGCAAATCTCGTAAACTTCGTCAAAGGTTACTGTGAGAAAATAAAACTGCTTATAAAAACTTTTGCAATTTTTGGTGCAACTTGCCAGTACTCGACAAACTGATTATCAACTGAGGATATTGGTACTGGGATGTACACTCAAGGTTTCACCCTTTTGTAAACAAGTTTGCAAACGACTACTTATAGGGCTAGGTTGTATGCATCAATAACTCAAGAAAACGTTTTATATTGTAACCACTTATCCTCATCTCACACTTTTTAGTTTTTACAACATTACTTCACAAGGCGTTTCCAAAAAATTGTACAGTCAGTCGTACTGCCAGGCCAAAAGTCAGACTCAGGTTGTTGTTCACGGCAGTTTGTGATATTTTCAACCACTTCTCTGATTAACTGTTCCAGACTGCACATATTTCCAGTCTGCCCTAATTACATAAGATAGTGTGGAATTAAATCTCGGTTCAAACCTGGAAATTCACGTACTACTTGTTAATCACAATCAGTCCGATCAATAATGCGACCAGTTTCGTGAACCTTCGACTTGAGGTGTCGCCCAAGGGACCAGTCGATACTGGGTCGCGTGAAATGAACTCTATACCTGGAGGATAGTGACACTAAGTCCTGTACATATGCCACTCAGTTAAACTTGTGACCAGTCACTCGTTCCTGAATGGAATAGGGTTCAAAACCTGTCGAAAGGTTACAGGCTAGCACAACTTTAGAGATTCGTAATGTTCACGCTGCTAATTACCTGCAACATAGATGAAACATCTGCACAGTGTTTGTTTACTTTTCAGCATCGACTGACTGCTTGCAGAAGGAAATCTCGACTGGATTGAATTAAGATGGTAACGTATTGCCACTATTCCACCGCTTACAAATGATTTACCAAAAATGGAAATAAGGCTCGAAGGTATTACCAAAAATATGCGCTTCGACGTGATATGAGTCTTCTCGGCCTTCCACGTTTGTTTAAATTCACTAACCGTTGATCAATGGCACATTTACGCTTGAGTGATCAACACACCAACCTTCATCACAATTCCTATCGTTTAATGCCAAATATGATGTCTGTATACCGTAGGGTCGGCCGTTTTTTCTTTGCAGAGTCCTCTTGATGTCAATCCCTAGATTAGGAGGAAATGAATGATTCGGAAAAACCACACGTTCACTCCGCGAACCCATAAAAACAGTCATGTGGTGCGACAGTTTACATGTAATAGCGTGTGAAGTCTGAACCCTTAAGCCAACCTCAGGTTGGCCAATCGTCGATCGATCTCTAACTGCACACAGGCACACGGGCACACACGCGCGAGCGCGCACACATTCGTTTTTTTACTGTCCGCCGCTGCACGGCAAACTGTCTTTGCCCGTTTTCAGTTGAATTCACCATCCCAGTCCTATATTGCACTCCGCTGCCTCGATTTTCGGACTAACTAGGACGAAGCCGATCATTGAATGAAACGGCTTTACGATCACCAGTGAAGCTTCGTTGAAATCGACATTAAGTGGTGTGCCTGATCAAGGAAGATTAAAGAAAGAAATGAGTGAGGAAGAAGGACTGAGTGAAACGAATTCTGGTGAAAAAAAGTCCCAACCGGAATCAGGAGCCAATGGAATAGAACACACTGAAAACTCTTTGATGAAAGAGGGTGCTGTTCATTATCAGGATTCTGAAGATGAACATTTCGAAGAAGCCCAGTCAGAAAGACCTGGAGAGGAACCAGAGACCAAAGAGGAGCCAAAGCAGACTCAAGAAGAAGGTGAGGAATACGTAGTTATATTAGAAGAGGAAGAAAATAAAATGGCAAATGAACCAGAAGTGGTTCAAGAAAAGGTTACACGAGAGCAGCAGGATGATCAAGTATCCGGACTATCCGAAATGAAGACTCCTTCTAAAGAGAACGACAGTTTCCCCTGCAACATGAACGGAACCTCCTCTGTTTCACCAAATGAATTCAGTCAAGGAATAGAGCCTGACAGTCGCGTGGTTTCCAATGCTATTCCTTCGATGAACTCGCATGCAAACGATCGACTTGGTGCAGCAGTTAACGAATTCGCTGCACTGACTACACAGGACGACGACAAACATACTCCACAGTCTACAATATATCAGCGTCGTACAAACCCACCACAGCGTTCCATTTACCATCGAAGCCCATCCGACAGAAAAGTTGCCGTACCCAGTTGGTACACGCCCCCGAGCAAACCAATCACTAATATTGTTCCAGCACCACCACCATATGAACAGCCCATTCAACATGGATACCAAACGATTGATGCGGCGCAGAGCCACTCTGTCACTAGCCCGACTCGAAAAATATCCAACACTACACCGTACGTTGGGTCACACGTTATTGCCTCTGAGACGGGACCGTCACTAACAGCGTTTCTGCGTCGACCCACTTCCGAACGCCAATGGGGTTTTAGTTTCTACGGTGGAGCAGAATTTGGCTGTCCGCCATTTGTCAACAAAGTAAGTTCTTTGCTTATGACGTGTAATGCCTATGATTTCCCAATTAACTAACGTTACAAAAGACACTATAGCAGACGAATAAATGACGTGAAGCTCCCTTAAGTAGCTATTTCAAGTCTGTGTATAAACTGTGTTGTGGAGAAACAGTTGTGAACAGCGCTCGAACAAAACACACCTTCCTACTCCAGAACAAGTATACTGTGTCTCTCAGTTTACGCTTTTTCTGTGGGTTGCAGTTTTAAGAAATTAAATAAATAAAGTGCAAAGAATCGTCCATCTGGTCCAGTTAAATAAAAACCCAAATAATAAAAACAATATCTACAGTTCAACAGATATTTTTTAAACGTACATTCTGGTTTCGGCTTCGTTTCTTAACCAAACAGAGTGATGAGCGAGAGCTGACTCCAGATAAGTTGGCGTGTCATTTCTCGTCGACACTGCATTTCGAATGGGTATATCATCAAAGAAAGTACTCTCCTTCTACCAACACATCAAATCGTTATCACAAAATGCATCAGAGTTTGACAGCAATAACTTCGGATGCGTCAATCCAAGAAATATGAAATGCGTCTGAATTGAAAGTAAAGTTATCTCAGTTATCACTTGTTGATGCCTGTCGCTTTTGGTATGACCATTATGCTACATTAGTGTGAAGTGCATAAGACGTGTTCAGCGAAGACAAATTCCTACCCTAGATGTTATGTTGTGGAAAATTCTGGAATTGTACCGCTTATCGACGTCGTTTACAAGTTCTTCAATATTTTGAGCACCACAATTACCACAACGAGCGTGACCTTAGACAATGGACGCATAGCATATTTCAGTCTACCAGAGGTTGGTGGGGTAAATTCTCGCAGTTAAGTCAGAAGAAACGTTTGACTTTTTGTGGTAGTGAGTCACTTTGGATCAGTCACTGGTGCTGGAGCTTACTGCATCGCAATAGTGTTGGGCAACTCACTGAGACTTTTGTTGGTTACACGTTCAAGGGGAACACTTTTGAGGAAACGACTTTTTCGAATCGTCTGAATAGTGACATGTTTAGGGTTTCAAGCCTATGACGTAAAATGGTTTGTCCATTTTGTTGTTTCTCAGTGCAACTTTGATATCATTCGGACCTCGCAACAAATAAAACCGCCCAGTAAGGATGACTCATATTTGAGAGACCGAGGATAATGTGATACAGAATTAGGGACCTTTAGATTGAATGAATAGGGTGGTTAGTTGTTCGACACATCCGAGGCTTCAAAATCTACTCAAATTTGATATCCTGAAGTAAGACTTCAATATATTCGAAAAATAATTACTGTATGCGATGTGGTAATTACGTTATACAGCTGTCGTTCAAAGCCCACACAGTATAGCAAACTCCTGAAAGATCCGACATTCTCATTTTCAAAAATGTATCCACTGAAGCAGATTAGAAACTCTTTTCGTTAGATTGCACCCAGCTTACGGACGCTTGAGCATGTAGTACGTTTTTTCCAAAAAACAGGACAAGAACAAAATTGTGAACAAATGCAGCTCTCGTCATACCTTGGTCAAAGCGAAAATGATCTTATGTCCGACAGACATCCGACATTGCTTCTTGAATTGTTTCACGCGGCTACCCAAATAGAATAAATATACTCTAATTACTCCGTAATATTATGCAAATCAGCATTTGCGGGCTTCTTAGTTGTTCAGTGTACTATTAAGTAAATTTCCCTCCCAACTTCCATTCATTTAAACAAGCACCTAACGTCCCGCCTTAATGACTCCAGTCTGAGTATATTAACTTTACGTTGGGTTTGCATTTTTGGACTTCTTAAAAACTTTGATCACTAAGTACCATGTACCGAAAAATAGGACGTACAAAATAGCTGGAGCATATGCCAATGGAATGTGAGGCGATATTTCCGGTCACAGGTTATCTAGTATAGGAAAATAATGGATGAACCTAACGTTTGCTTAAACGTCCTCCTCCAGAGTTACACATAGTCTGGTGAAGTAAAAAGAAATCCCTCCACGACTAGCATCAGGGTGTTTGCAGTTGTCTAATAAACAGCTTGGCAAAAATAAGAACAGTTTGAACCTCTACTTTTACCAGGGAATCTGCAGAAAATATTTAACTACAAGGAAACCGCCGAGGACATTAACAGGTCAAGGTACTGATTTTCCTCACAACCGGCCATATAAATCTCCATGTTTCTGGCTATGGATCAGTTTTTCAGTCAACTTGTAATCGCAAACTGACCGACTGTTCCCTTCACTTTGAGAAATTTATGCATTCATTCGAAGACACTGGAGCCCACATACCTATTATAGACCTACAAAAAACCTGACAAACTCTTCCACGGGTACCTCACAGGTCAACGTGACAACGTAAATGTAATCGTCCACCTGATGGACCAGCGGCGACTGCCCATGATGTGATCTTTATTTTCCAAAGTATGGTCAACTCAGTGTTCGGATAACCAGCGCTTCACTACACAAGCAAGAAGTTAGCACACCAATCATAATTATGCAAATGACAACTAAGTTTTGTATTTTTCGGCCCAAAAAAAAGAAAGGAAACACAAGCGATTTAGGCAGTTTTCTTGTGGTGCTCTTGTGTTTGGGTGAAGTTGTCCGTTTGGTGTTCTTGATGTGAACTTTGCGTGCAAAACATTTTATTGAGATTGCTTCTGTCGTCACACACACAAAGAATGAAACTGCTCAGCTGGTACAGGAAAGGCAGTGCGTACTTTGCGAACAGTACTCGCGACAGCGTAATAAGGGATTGAAGGCATCGCTTCTTCAAAATATAAAACGGGCATTTCATTTATGGCTGCTTGCATCACTGAACATTTAGCGATTTTCTGCGGCATCCTCTAATTTTCATTGAGGGCACGCTTGTGGTTTTTACAAAACCAACTACTGCGACTCAGTCGTCAGGTATGTTCAGATGACACCTCAAGAAACACTATTGCTAAATCCCTGATTGAGCTTAGCAATCGTCTGCTGGCTTGCTTGTAGCCTGAATTATGCAGACGAAACCACTGCGGCAGAGGCGAAGCTGGGTTGAAGTTTAAAAAGTGCATGACACAGGTCTCAGAAAATCACTTGAGTGCGTCAGGTTATTGCATATTATGGATAATCTGTGATTTTCCAGTCGAGATTTTGTCCTGTAAATGACGTCTGAAAAGCATTGTACACTTGTTTCATCCTCACTCACCGGTGCTCACCACACAGAGATTCGGAGATTCCTGCACTCAACCTCCCGGCTAGTAGCTGGACACAAACCCACTGGCCAGAAGTCACCGAACGGAAGATTTTAAGCTAGTCGAAAGATTATGACTTTGAAGGAATGACGAAAAACAGCTGCCAGTCAGCATGAAAACTACTTTTTTTGTTCGTGTAGACGTAATGCACTACTCACAAGGTTGCTGAAAGCTCTTCAGTCCACGACAGTCCACGACCGGTTTCGCCCTTCTTGGGGCTCATCAGGTGGACGCAGTCCCCGAGTTTTCATCAACCTTATGTTCTGCTTGAACCTAAATTGTACTAAATTTGACTTATACACTCATCTGCATACCAATTCGGTTTTGACGGGAGACTCACCTGGAATCCAGCCGAATTTGTATGCATATGAGTGTTTGTTTCTTATTCGGGTCGTTTTTGGCTATTTTATATTTCTTACTGATTGATTCAAAGATGCTGTCGAAAACAAATTCCTTATTCCAAAAAAACTGGATGCAATTATCGTTCTTCTGGTTTGACCAATTCGGACCGTTAAATCCCATGTTAAAGAATTAATCATGCTATTTCATCTAATTATTTCTAGTTTTCATCCCCATGTGTTGAAATCCCGTTAGGTGAAACTGAATCATTTTGAATCAACTTCTGTTTCAAAGAAAACAAGAGGCCAGGTATCTGAGCTGTTGATAAAATATACTCATTTACAAATTACTTTGACGTGAAAGGGAGATTCATAAACGAGACACCTAGTTTTGTCTCCCATTGGCACCAATGTAATTTGCAAGTGAGTGTATTTCGCCAGCTGTACACCATTTGTTATTCAGGTGGACCATAAGATCGATAACAACTCGGGGACTACGACCATCTGATGATGAACCGGTGGTGGGTTGCCGAAGACTTCTAGTGACCCCGTGAGTAGTATTTTGTGCCAATGTTTCTTACCAAACGATGGAGCAGTTCATTTAACCTAACAGGATAATATTTATGGTGTGCGGACTCCCAGAGAAGTGGGCAACTGTGGAACATGTAAGCAGAAGAAGCAGAATAGGGAGTGAAAAAAGACAGCTGTTATTAGGTCAGTCGGAAGCTTGTTATTTGAGGTCATCGACAGAGAGGGGAGACGCGTATAATGTTGTAAGTGCACCCAAACATTCTCCACAAATAATGACAGTTTTTGTGCCATGATGTGATGATTTTGGGGAGTCACCTAGACTGGAGAGTGCGTGTATGAAACAATCACTTTTTGCGAAAGTGAAGGAGATCTCAGTAGTATGCGAGAAACTTTCAACCGAAGTGCACCACAAGCACACGGCTCTGAACTTATAACAAAAGCCTCCTAACCCTTTTGGTATTAACTAACAGAATATTCGAAATTAGAAACTCTGTTTTTTGTAAAGGTTCAAAGCTGAATAAGTGAAAGAATATTGGGATTCCCAAACTGATACTGGTGATCACTGACATGATTTATTCTCTTATCGTACTATTGGTACCTTCGTGCAATTGACAAAGACAAGGCATGGGTTTATACAAGAAACTGACTAGGCCAAGGCGATTTAAATTATTAGAGTGGGTGGGTATCAAGAAACCTAAGGCAATGCCTTTACCCCCATTAAACGCCTTAGTGGTAATAATTTACGTATTTTGGTAAATTCAATAGAAGAATCGTTGCGTTGTGCTTCTCTTCCTCTCAAGCCCATACGATGGCAGAATTTCCGCGTTTTTTTAAAGCCTTATCGGACATTTTCTGTGATCGATTTCTCCCCATGTCAAATAGCGTATTCATAATTGTGTCACATACCTCAAATTACACCTGATAAAACAACCGCGCACTGCAGGAAGGATACTTGAAAGTCGCAAGTACTTCCCTACTCGTTTCACCATGTTTGGGGTATATCACGTCTGCGTATCGCCCGGAATCTGAGATAACCACCCCGTGACTTATTCAGAGATTGTATGAAACTTTGCTTGTAAGCTTATATGAATGTTGAACATTTTTGAACAGAAATCTTGAGACAGCCTGTGTGCTGCACATTATGCCGAAGAGTATCAGCATGCTACTGAATACTAGCGAGTCCGTCGAATTCCCCAATCTAATGATTTCAATATGCATATCAGCGCAAGAAACTTTGAGCTCAACAAAACTAATACCAGTTGAGCGCGGAACTTGCCCGTATCATTCTTTACTGAGCATGTGATTTTATCGTCCGTGATCAGCAATCGCAAGCCATTCAGTGTCATTCTTAAGCACGAGGACCAAACACTCGGTGTGACTCGGGCGTAAAAGGATAATATTTAGAGTTGTTTTGACAGGTCTATAAAATATGTTCACATCGTTGTCAGCCTTCCACTGCATCCCTTCTCACATCGACCACTCTTCCAATTCAGGCAGGATGATTTACGCCAGCAGTCGCTATATAACCTCTCATAATTTCGTAAGTGACCAAAATCATCATTCACTCACTCTATTTCGCCGCTGCGTTTTGGTCTATTTATCGCATGTGTGATGAGACTATGAATTGACCGATACCTGGACCTACACAAAACATGCGGCTGCCGAAGCATGTGAAGTAGCCAGGAAGTGGTGTATCTGCTTTTGTCAGCTTTTCACCTCTAAATGCCATACTAGGCAAGCATCTAAGCACAATTTCTTGAAAGCAACATGCTGCCATTAATCTGCTGCTAAAGTTATCCAAACAACGGTTCTCTAATTTTATCTATCTGCTGCTAGGTTTCCGTGGGTGTCGTACTTGTGTTTCTATTCAATTTGTCGCTAAATATGGGCACAATTTCTCACTAACACACGACAGTTTTTATTTTTTAATAACCCTTTGATAGCAGGTCAAACCAATGGTGAAGCAGAAAAATCAGCACGATTTATTTTCGGTCGTTTCAACTCCAAAATGGGGTTAACAGATATGGTGAAATACAGTAGTGTAGCCAGATTTACAAGAGCCGATTCCGTGTTGCGAGGAGTGGGCGGTTGTCCCGTCCAGCTAGTTGCTGCTTAAGACTTTGTTGAAGTCATTTGGTACGCCTTATCACCTGATCGTAGACAAATGCATGCTGTTTACTATGTTCGGGAGCCGGATGCTTCCATAGAAAGCAGACTCATCCAAATATATAATGTCTTCTTCGTGAGAGGGTCAGTGAAAGGGAGGATTAGATAACCAGTCAAACTACTCCAGAGGTGGATACATATCGTCAGCACCTGGTGGGTAACTAAGATTGATATTGCTCTCTTAGGCGATATTACTCGTCACTTCGCTTGGTTTTAGACTTTAAATACTTTAGGTAAACGTAAATGAAACTGCAAACTGATTTGGTATAGCATAGCCTTTCAGCATAACAGAAATATAATTACTGTAATTTACTGTGTTTTGTTAAAAAGGGGCTAGCATTGCTTGAACAGGTTTAAATGTTGGGCAATTTCATTCACACAATAAAGCTAAAACATTTTCCTAACTTAATCAAATTCATAAGAATTGGGGGGAAAAAGTCGCATTATCAGTGCGAAGCGTTTATCGATCAGTATTTGGTAGTGCAGCGCAGCATGTATTCGCCCTCAGGTAAGCAAGAAATTGTGCCAGGGTGACTCACAGTGATTAATCAGGTAGAATATACTGAAATACTCACACCGGTAGATAGTAATATATGTTGATGAAAAATACGGGTGGAATCAAACGCAGTAGTGCTATAGTGAATTAATATTCAATGAAGAAGCTAATATTAGAAACTGATCTCTAGAATAAGACGTTATAAAATTCATAAATGGTATACAATAGCTGCAAGCCATTTCTTCGATAAGGTCTCCCACTTCAGGTGTATACACAAGTGGATTACAAGCCCAATGAGCTTAGAAGTGGGATGTCATTCAATAAAACTGAAGAATAATTGGCACTTAACTGAATCTTTCAGTATGTTTTAAGGAGGAAACATCGTTGAGCCCAAGTCCGTTCAATGTTCTATCTCGCTTTTTGTGACATAGTAATGCCTGCCGTAACCACATCTGCAGGTGCATTGTTTTTTGTCAAACATGAATTTATTACCCAAAAGGCACCTCAAATAACTGGACTTACCGTAACTAGCCAACGATCGCTCCACATAAGAAACCCAAATATTCATCTAACTGACGACTATATTCAACCCACAAACCCCGAATTATTGTTCCTTCAAATTTTTGTAACCTGTAAATAAACTTACTTGCATGGTAACCCTTCTCCAAAGCAGTGCGTCCAACCATTTTGTTGGGAATTACAACAACAACTACAACTACTCAGTCTCGGAGTTGCAGACGTCTTCCCAGACCGAAAAATTTAATTATTCACTGGGGTCACCACTCGATGTGGGAACACCATGTGTAGCTCTTCCTTTGTCACATGTATAACACAAGTTTTCAACCTAAGTAATAAACGGGCCTACTTGTCTACAGTGGTTCAGTACTGTCTGTGTTTACGTCACGAACACGCGTGCAATTCTCTGAAACCCGTTGGCTTTCGGTACTGAAATTTCGCGTTATTTAATTGATTTTAAATAGACAGGTTCGTTAGGGTTTCGTTAGAATCCGTGCAAACAACATCACGTGACTGTAATGAATAAAGCGGTGTGACACTCAACAAACCCGTCTATATTAGTTTACACTTACCTGAAAAGCAATGCATACAATTTAATTGCACTTTTTAAACAAACCTAAGAACGTTTCAAAAATGAATAGATCGATTCACCATTGGTTTAATTCAGCCTACACTCTACGGTAGACACAAAAATATACAAATGAAAAATATCGTCTCTTTTCACATCAAAAACTGGTGGAATATAAAGGAAACTATGTAGGCATCAAAGAATAGTACAGTATCCTTAATTCCGTTTGTACTGTCCGCATTACATATTTCTACATCACAACGAGTAGTGTTCATCTGCATGGTGACCCAAAGTTCAACATAAAGGAGCACCACCGCTTAAAATCAGCAACTTGTTCAGAAAAGTTTATTTCAGTGACTGAGGGATGAGTGGTACTATATCGTCTCTGTGCGTGAGTTAATCACACTGCTGATCACCTGCTTGTCTCCAAACCGTTAAGTGTTCAAACTACTAGCCCTAAGGTCGCATGTTCGAAACTTTCTATCGGAGTTTCGTGATGTGTGCACTGTTGACAATTTACAATATAGATGAAACGGCTTTACAGTGGTTCTCGGTTCTTCAGAATAGATTGGCCTCACTTAAAGGGCGAAATGACAACTGAAAATATATTCCGCCAAACTTCGTGCCTCAATACTTATCGGCTTATCCATAACATCCAACTTATCTGACAGATATACCAATGTACATGGCACCTAAAAATTCACAGTTGGTCTTCCCTATTTAGACTTTTGGTTTTAATCACAACTAGCTGCCAGTGCTTGCCAGTGTTTGCCAATGCACTGTGCGCAGCTATGTCATACCAAAAGTCGCTTTGGCCAATCCACTCGGGGTCTTCCTGTATGATAATAGTGGAAAACATGGTTGGAGATTATATCCCTCAAGCATAGAAACATCAAATTATCTTTCGTTTGCTGATAATTTTTGAGCCGTTGTCAGTGCCGACGATAAACTGGTATTGACAGAGAGTCATGGGATCACAAACGTTCAGTATGAAAGTATGACAACAGAGGGTGGTAAGATAATCAGCAAATTCCTCTAAGGTCTGGTTATGGGGCATGCCCACAGCCTGGTTGAAAATATTCCGTCTAAATCGACGTGACAACTGGGCACAAACAATATCATGTTGTCAATCGTCATAGTCGCACGGAAGTGAACATATGGTTGGCGAAAACTCCGGGAGTGGGTCTACGTGATGAATACCAAGAAGGATGAAGCCGGTTGTGAGCTCTCAGTTATTTTTCAGCAACCTTGTGAGTAGTGTGTTGCCTCAAAGGGATACTAGAGTGATTACTCTTAGGCACGGTGGTCAACTGGCAACAGCTTAGCGGTCCTAGAGGTCACAGCTGTAAACAAAAAAGTTCATAGCAGTTTTTATGTAGAATCTATTACTCAGAATCTGATTGAAGTGTGAGACGCTTTATAAAAACCTGGTGATTACATGGGTCGCCTTTCAAAGCAAACTAATAATAGTATTTGTACTATGGTGAAATAATTAACTACCGAATCAGAGACTTTTGACGGAGCTACGAATCACTGGTGGATTTGACCTTGAAATCTAGACAGTTCTTTGGTACACAGAATAAACCGCATGCACGCGGTTGCATAGTCACTACTAATTATGGAGGATAATTTGGTTACAAAAGGGCCTCAATTAAGGATTGTTAGCCTAACATACACCTTTGATCGCAGGCGCGAATTCTCTTCTGATATGGTGAATAATTTGACAAGAGTAAGCAAGGAAGTCCCTGACATATCCGCCATGTTACCTTGTGTACTTCGACTTTGTTTCGCAGTTCTTCGTCTGCCTCTTGTTTATACTGAAATCTGGGTGATAGGGAAGTTTAAACAGCGCAGTTAGGAGACCTACGCTGGCAGACGCATACACTTCGCACTGGCTCATCAGTAATAAATAACCAATAAAACGAAAATGGAAGTTTTAAGGTCCCCATATAAGTAGGTTATTCGCGTGATTACAGACTGATCGGTCAATGAAACGAAACAGCAATGGTGTCATGCCCAAGAAACCAATCACTGAGTAAGTTTGCGCACAAAATAAAGGCTTTTGAGTGAAAATATCTTGCAATTCAATGTTCTTGTCACACAATGTCGGTTTAGGTCTGCCAAAAAATACATTACTTCTCCGTAAACCTGATTTGAAATTCAGTGGTCAGTCTTAACGTGGTTGCAGAAGACCCATTTTGACCGTTGCCCCATAGTCACTTGTGATAAACCCGTCAGTATCGGGATCGCCACTACACGCTTTTGAGTTGTTCACTCCTCAACATAAGCAAGCTAACAGGCATGAAGAAGAAGATCTTGGGTAGCCTAAGCAAATAGCATCAAAAGACAGCAGTGAAACAATGCACTCCTCCTTGTAAATTGCACTAAATGAGATTTTATGAAATAAAATTTGCTTAGCAGTGTTCCATACTCTCGAAGTGGCTAGCGGATTTTAAAAGGAAAACAGTGATTACACTATCCACAGTTTTAAAAACTATGACGAATCCCAGAGTTTCTTATTTGAGACTGTCTGATCCACTATTAGTTGACTGAGTGTCGAAATAATTGAAATCGGCACAGCTAATGATTTCCAATAAGAATAGCTTTACTGTGCTTCTGGGCTTTTCAGCATAGACTGGTTCCACTTACATGGCACACTTTGCAGTGAAAACTACCTTAATTTGCAAGTATATGTGTAACTTCCCCAGTTCAATTGTATCACTACCAATTATTGTCACCCACTGATAAATAATTATTGATTGATTGATGCAATTTAAGTGACTGTTGTCTTAGAGAGTAGCTGTTCACCGAAGAAAATTAAGCTTTTTTTCTCTCTTAAAACATTGGCTCCGTTTTTGTTAAACACATCGAAACCAAGCTCAATCTCGCACGAAAGACGAGTTTACCAAGGCAAAAGTAGTCTATTGGTAACTTCTTTAGAAATAATAACTTAACCTTCCTATATTCGTTTATCTCATCAGTTCGTCAATTCTCTCGTTTGATAATATTCGCTTTCAAAACAAAACCCATTCCATCAATCTTGCAAATGTACCTTTTTCTTATCCATTGAGTTCAGATGAGGAACCTTAACCTACTTACATGGTTAAGTAGTTCTCAGACAAATTATGACCAGAATATAACTCTGCACGTTGCACAGAAAGCGTACCAATTACAACGCAACAGGCTGTCAATTTCTCCCTAATTGAACGAGGCACAAGACTTTCCAAGTGCATCCAGAAACAGACTGCTCAAAGGAATTAGAGTTAGCTATACAACAAGTGGAAATCGTACGAGAATTCACCATTCACGTACCGATGCCGATTCGTGGTTGCACTACCAAGACAAGATGAATCCAAAGGCTACAGTGGCATTGGTTGGACGTCTTCTGGAAAGAGAGATGAACCCATTTAGTCCAGACACTGTTAGAATTTGCAAAAACCTAGTATCTTCTTTGTGTTTGTTACTTCCTGATTGCCCAAGCAAACCTTGTGAATTTGTTTCAACTGCGAGCATTTTTGGCAAGAAAAGTATAATTTTTTACCTTGTTAAATGAACGTAGGTGACATGTTCGGAGGTGTTAGTTTTTCCTTGATCTTCAGTAAAATTTTGGCCGATTTGCCATTCAATTCAGACTAGCAAAATACCACAAAATTTCTGAATTACTTCTCTCTTGAACCAGGAATCTTAACGAAAGAAAGGAAGCGTGTTCCTCCATTCATGCTTGTTTTTTTTCAGTTTTCTATGTTGTCTTGACTTCCGGGAATGTACTTTGGACAAACTACGTTCCCTACGCACTCCGGCAATGAACCGTTCATCAGTTAAGCCATTAGAATGACGACAGCATCGAGAAAAAAGCCCAGCATAGCATTTCTACCTTCCACTCCTCCCATTCGTTCCGCTATGCAAACTTGGATTGATATCAATATTTGTCAAACCTCGCGTTTCCTCTACATCGCTTCTCTTTCTGTCCGTTTTAACTCCCTGTAGTATATACAGTCCAACAAACTAGTCGAAAATGAGAGTTTTTCCCGCTTAACCACTTAATGTTCCAGATAGTGCATGCACCAGGGACAAAAATCATCCACAGAATACTATCGTTGTAGCTCTTAGCAGCTTTAAGAATCTACAAATGCCGAAGTTTTATTAGCGTTAGGGAGCCGGACTACTTGAAAATCACTGCCTTATCGATCATCGGGATTGCTAACAGAATAAGCCCACATGAAATCACGTGACACATTGGCAAGCTGCCCAACCGGTAAAGCGTTAGCACACCATATGTACTGCGATATCCTAGTTACCAAGTGGACTAGTTCTGTCCTCGTAACATCAGTACACCTAAGAAATTTTTCATACACCACAATCACATGATAACCATCCTGACATTTACTGATCTATCGGAAATCCTACTCTTACTGCGATCAGCTGTTGCTTGGTGTTTTTGTTTGAAGTCCCTATGAGATGCTAATATGTAAATTTATCAGTTATAATCCGTAGGTAAGTGTATTTTCTGTTGGAGGTAGTCTGTTAGCTCATCCTAGAACCTCAGAAAGGTAAACTTAGCAGTGGCTGAAATTCCGTTTGACGGCCTGAGTGGAAACTGTTTATCTCAAAGCTGTAAATCAGTGGGATCAAGGTAGACAAGTGCATTACCCGCTAATCGGGGCCAGCGACGAATCGCTATAACATAGCATACGGACATTTAGGGTGATATAAATCAATCACAGTGAACTGTCTACCTCATGGGGCTGCAGCAGTCAGTGTCCCTTCTGAAAAAAGATTAACGGATCAGAAAAGAAACCAGAAGGAAATGAAGAGTCTATCACATTTTTCGGTCGTTTGCGATGAATTAACATTACTAGTTGGTCGAGATTTTACGTGCAGGCAAATTTTGAGAGGTGATCAGCATTTCTATCATCGAAGACACCAATATTGCTAGTAAAACCCATTCCGATAACGGTGAAATGTAAATGACATTTAGCCAAAACCAAAAAAACTGTTCCCAAAGAGAGCAATTACAGTTTATCTTTTGTTACTGCGTACTTACAGTAGACCTGACGCTGCACTAGAGTTTAAATTCCCCAGTTCGTGTTGACCTTAATTCAGTGTAGATAAACCTACACGTTTTTCTTAAGTTCTGTATCGATTTCTTCAGTCAGTTTGTGCAGCCGTTTAAACACTGGTCAGATTTTGACTCCTATCTTGAGTACCAAAGCCTAAAATGGCATTTTCCAGAACCTAGAAGTATAACTTCTTTGACAACCTGTTCTCATTCTGCTATAGAAAGTAACGCTCATTTCACCCATAGGAAATGTAAAGTGAATAACTTGAAATCTGGGACCAATTCGTGTGAAAGAGTAAAAACACTTTTGAGAGCTGGAACACCGAGTGGCATTTCATTTCTACAGAGATAGCTATCCACTCATTGTAGATAATTAACTATTTCTCGGTGGCTTAACTCTTCTTGGGAGGGAAACGTTTGACCGTACGGTTGTGGCAATAGTGTCACTTACCTTCGGTTCCTTTAAGCCACTGTTTCATCTAGGGTTGTTCTTGGGCATGTGAATGTGAATATTCGTATCTTTCTATTCTCCTCTTCCCGTCAAGTGATATTTTTGTATCGTAGAGATGATGACTTCATGCATAGAAGCTTCCGTCTCTGCTTACCCTCAACAGTTGTGCCGCTACCTATAAAACATTATCTAGGATAAAAAAGATTTTGCGTGCCAAATGGCTTCTTACTAGTTAATCTGTGATGCACATTACCAGGTCACTGAGTTATCTTCACCTTTGTGTAATATGTCTATAACCGTATCTTGACCCTTCCATCAGGAAAATTCACATCATTTTCCTTGTGAGCGTCAAAACCGCGTAGATGAAGAGTGTTTTTCCGTTCACCTCCATCACCTTATTGATTCCGGTGTGACAAGAAGTGGGAACTACCAGTAGAAGGTCAATCATTCCGTATTTTCCTAAGGTGACTGGATAATATATCGATCATTGTGGCTATTCTGGACACAACGGGCACACCGCTGACTAATACACAGCGTCGTCTCAGAACAACAGGATTCTAAAGACACATGCCCGAAGCAGAGTTGGGATTGTTAACTGATATTCCAATAATTGCTTTTTGATACGATACAGTCAGCAAGGAAACGGTTGATTCACACAACCAGAGGAGCTTGCTTATTTTAGGCAAAAAAGTGGCTATCCATTCTGTCCTACAAGTAGTCCTTTGGAAGGGCAGCCCACGCTCTTTCATAGAGTAATATTAAAATCATTTGGCAAGTCCGGGTAAATGAAGGAAAAGCATGAAACCTGTGGTTTTCGTCTGTCTGCAGTGTCTTTTTGGAGCAAGATATGTGTGGGACTGATGAGTCTGCAATAAACTGAGTGAACTTGTTATTCGTATGGTAATGAAAGTTACCGTTCAGGCTGTCACCAATTTGTCACATGGTGAAAAATGCCACAAACTTTCTTTCACTTCTGTCTTAAAGCTTGCTATTTCTTCAAGCGGATGTTTCAGAACCGGTCTTTCTGTTTAGTCATGTCTTCTGTGCCTTTTGGGATCCGTGCGCCGCTTTTGCTGTATCCTTATGATAACATCGGATCCAAGGTGATTGGCCTCTGCCAAAATGGTCAATGGGCAGTGGGAGTCATCAGAAAATTTTCGATTGATATCATCATGAATTTTTCGACAGGTTAGGTTGGAGTCCGCATTTTGCTAGAATCATGTTGATATTGTTTTGCTTATCATTGTTTGCCCCATGAAATCTCCTTTGGATACATCCATTAGTTCTGTAAAAGTAAACATTTCCTTTTCTGTCTGGTCACCCTTACATTAAAATGCGCACGCTGGTTTATATATCTTGGTAAGGTTAGTATCATTGGTAGGTTGCAGATAACTCTGCACTCAGTCTAATAAACAGTGTCCCTCTATCTGGATGATCTTTCGAGTGTCAAGTTTGTCACCAAATGAAAGGACTCTTCACTGCAGGCCTTGTCTTTCAATAACTTCAACAAGCTTCTATTCCAACCTTTTGCTGTTTAGGCACATCTGGAAACATGTTAACTTAAATTTAGAGGTGACCAGGCCTTCGGATGTGCGTGAAGCCAAAAACTACGGATGGAATGAGTACGCTTTCGACTGGAACATCTGGTAGCACCTACTCAATCAAACCGCCTAAATAGAATGTGCTAACAACAACTTAACCTGAACATTATCAAAAAAATTTAAGCATACTGATGCCGTGGGTGTAACGAACTTCGGGTAGTGTGGCTAAAAGCATCGGTGAGTGAACTTAATCCGTGTTGAATTTGACCGTTGGAATATGACAAAGGTAAAGAAAGAATGGCGTTCCTTGTCGCCTCTAGCATCAACCAGGTTCAGAGTCATTTCTGAGAGGTTTATCAGTTTATATCAAAAGGGTGATTGATACAAAGCAAATCATTGATCATACAAACTTCTAAACAGGTGGTGACGTTTCATAGGTTCTTCTATGTCCCTTGATCACGGCAGTCATCTTAACCACCGTATATTTTAATTACTTCAGACCCCATATTATCACTTTTCAATAGCAGCTTTTCATCAAGCCGTTTGAACCAATGACATCATGGGTTTCACTCAGTTGTTGTATAATCCTATATTTTTATATACGATAATCGGACTCATTGGGTTTTTGTACTTCTTGATGTTCATTGCGTATGTATAACTTTAACTGATGCCCTTTGTCGATAGGGCACCGATCCGATATCGTTCCTCTTCACCATCATCCTGTCAACTACTTTGGATGTGAATCCCCAGACCAGTGACCCAGCAGTTGTGATGGTGTTCAAGCGGTGATGAGCTGCTGGAGCCGAAAATCTAGACGTCACTCTTCCAGTTACTTCAACCTATACTGAATTGCTGAACATAACTGTTCACTTGTCTCCCACATGATTGACCTCACCAGTCTTACCAAACGTGAGAGAGATTCAAGGCCGGCAGGTTTCTGTAAAGAAGCTGAACACGTGGCCACCCGTCCGCAGGTTTCATGTGTTGCGCGGCTCTAAAGTTCTGCTGTGAGGATGAAACCATCTGAAAATCTGTCGAATTGGACGTTAAACTATTTGTATCCCACGTATCCCACGTCATCGTCGTCACTGAGACCTTGAGGAATACCATCACAGAAGTTCGGAATTTAACTGAATTCTTGTTCTGAAGTTCCCTTGGGGCTCCGGGAAGCTTATTTACATCGAGAATTTGTTTAAAGTTCGACCCATCGGGTATTTGTAGATAGAATGCCTCTTGAGTAGTTTTGTTCTATTCGACGCAGACCAGGCGATTAAGATCACGTACATTAGTTTGTTTGCCTTGGCTTTCTCCGCGCTCTATCAATACCTACTTAATACCAGCCGGGGACAAAAGCGTGTTACACCTGACTTTATGGTCCACTTGTAGAACTCCTCGGATGATATGATATGATTCAGAAAAACCTGTCTTGTTTTGTCACGCGCATACATTTGACGATTAAATGTCAGCAACCTGAAGTGAACCAGGTTTTTCCGGATGTCATCTTGTGCTTTTTGGAATTGAATAGTGTCACTTGCAGTCCTTTGGATGTAACTATGTCCAAACTGCACAGGCAAAGGAGGATTAGCTAATTTCTGGTTTCCAATGCCAGCTAGGCACAGCAGAGTATGAATTTACAAGGCGGGTCGTGCGGATAACCTCGCCTTGTTTTCGTTTGGATCTGTTAAGCTGGATAGTTGACTCTTAACAACAATGAGGCAGTAAGACCTGCTTTCTATGGAAGGCTTCCATGGGGTAACTTGTTCATAATGTTTCGTTTCCTGCGCTGTTGGATCTCTAGGATACTAGATATCTAAAAACCGAATATCCTCTACATCAATCCATCTTGTAATGTGCGTCATACTAGTCACATGTCGGCTGTATTTTCGACCTTTTTCTATCCGCTAGGTTACAAAAAACGGTTTGGCATTTCAACAGGGCGTTGAAGTCGGTGACGTGATTGTAAGTATTTGCAAAACGTTGACGGTGGGCAAAACACATGATCAACTGAAAGCGGAAATTCTCCGAGCTGGAAATGATCTCGATTTGGTGCTGATTCGGTAAGATACATTACAGACAGTTTTGCTTTGATGGGTACGACATTGTGTTTTACATGAACTTTGATTATTTACGGTTGCTAACATATATATTTTTGAGTGAAAGGCAGCAATACCGTAAAGGTCAGTGAATAAAGTATGTATGGTTCCCTTTGTTCTATTGACGTCTGCACTGGATTGTATTCCATAGCTATAAGAGTTTGACGGAAAAGAAGTTCCACTCATTTCGTTTGGATGACAGAAGCAGGTGAACTGTGAGTATTTTATCCGTCGGATTTTGGAGTCAGATTTTTCTCTCAGTTCGTATTACTAAACGAAATATTTCCACTAGTAAGCGAGCGAATGATGAAATGTAGTTTTCATAAAGCTTGATTCCGCTTAACTATTCCATGTTCTGAAACTTTCCGATTATCAAACGATAAACCGTAGGGCAGTCACTCATTTCGGCCATAGCATTCTCAAGGTATGTCCATTAAATTTATCCAAACACTGTGTGGTTCTTTGAGCAGCTTGGGTTTTGAAAAAAGAAATAGCGAATTAGAGTGTTTGCCGTAATGTAGCAAGGATAGTCATTCGTGGATCGCTTTTATTTCTGCCAACGTACGTGTTTAAATGGGGTTTCTAAAATCGGTCCCAGACTGAATTGAAAACACGAGAAAAAAAACGGAGACACTGTGTTATTTCAATTACGCTTCAACGTTCCTTGGAACCAGCCAAGCAGACTACCGTGTTAACCGGCGTTTATCCTCACTGAGGTCTTCTCTATCAGGTTTGATTGATAAAACACTACTAAGGTGAAAACGGTAGCCCAAATCGAGTCCAGCACTATATTTTCAGTTTGCGAATGCTTGTTTAACTCGGAAAAGTAAACCAAGTTATTTACTTCTACCCTTTTATGTTTGTCGAAATGCTGTTTGGCGTCAGCACAACTTGGATGGGCATGAAGTTTCGTGATCCTCCATAAAATTTAACACACAGGGGACGGGTTGTTTTGACCTTTTCCGGGAGTAGAAGTTTAAAGACGATACAACATGTGTACCGGCTTGTTGAGAATTCCACAAAAACTGTGGAAGCTTGTGGGGATGTTTTTTGACAAACTATTCAGTGTTCACCTACTGAGTGTCTCCTGGTATTAATTTGTTACAACTCAAATGGACTAATTTCCAAGGGAAATTATGGCTGTTACCCCAAAGCGAACTTCTGGATTACTTACTTAGTTGGATATACTATGTTTACGGTACTTGTGGGTCTTGTTTGTTTATACCTCGCTTAATCAAACCCAACCTACTGAATCTTCATGTGCCTTTTACTGTATTTGGGTGCTAGATCACTGTGCCGGTCAAATCATTTGGGTCCAAGGTGTAACATTTTAACTCGGAGGGAAGCGTCTGAATCGTTTTAGCCTGTGGAATGCTTCTGAGCTCCGAAATCACCTAGCATGCAGCATCCATCATTCCGGGAGGCCCGCCTTTGTGTAACAAAGCCTAGCCTTCCTCACTTTCATCACTGATATCACATACATCCAACGACGGAACTAATGAACAGACTGCTCTTTTTAGTTTATAAACCAACCTCAAATGCGTGCAAGAATTAGGAGTGAGAGCAAGACAGTTGTACGGGGTAATATTTCTTGTGAATTGAGTAAGGGATATCCTCTATAAACTTACTAAGATGGCCCACCGATTGTGGTTTATTGATTTGCAAACTCTCCCGAAGAGAGGCCATCACGAGGAGAGTCTTTTTGGTTCTTTATGGGCACTACAGCAGTTTACAAGTTCTTGGAAAATTGCACAAAGATATTTGCTAGGTACCTTAAATGACTCAGTGATCTTCGACTGAGTTTGTCTTCTGATATGAATACACCGAAACTCATGCTGACTACCTTCTTGAAGAAAATTCGGTTGTCACAGGCTGCCTGATTTGCTAGATGACCTGGAAAGCGTTGTTAATGTTATTTGTGATTTCTTGGTTATGGTCTCGTTTTTATACCAACCTTAGAGAAATCTGTTTCTATCCTAC
>SJOL01006765.1:1008422-1048215 GCA_004794785.1 Opisthorchis felineus
GAGTTGAGCCGGGAATCCTCATTAGATCCCAAATGAAAATTACTTAGTATTTTGGATAATAAAACTAGAGATAAACTGACGTAGTAGAAAACAGTTGCTTACCGTATGCGGATAGTTCTCCAAGATAACCTGTTACAAGCAGCCGCCAGAGGACAGGTTTCTTTCGCCTCGAAGCAGTAACCATTCCTTTGGTTGGAGACTATGAATATTTTGTGCTACTTCATGGGCTGTGCAAAACGTTATTTTTATATTATCAGACGATTTGAGGGATGGTTTTTTGTTTCGTTAGCTTCAATTTCTGAGTTTGATGTAAGCGCATCTGGGTGGCATTACCGAGGCCACTACAGGTCACAGCACCAAAAGTAACCTAAGTAGTTAGGAAATGAACTTTGATTACCTTTGAGGGCTTGTTTCATCCTTTTTTCTCTGTTCTCAGACGTCGTTTTCGGATAATTGTCAAATGATTTCGGCCATTTCATTTTGCATGTTCCCTTGCTTATCTGCTGTAAAAGCCTCCGGCTTTAACACGCGAACAGAAAGATGTTTAGCAAATCTGTTTAACATTTGTGTTTGCGCACTCGCAGTTGGCTTGAAAGTTACAATCCTCAACCGAAAACATTCGTGGGCCCCCTGGACCGTATATTTTCCTTATTTTGGTTGCTTATGAATGTGCATCAGAGTTTTTAAAAAAATAACCTTCATTTTCGTGGTTAAAACACAGCAAATCTGACTTGCTAACTGCGCATGACAAAATCAATCTCCATACGGAACTAAAAAACTTTTTATTTGCGAAGTTGCAGCAAAGGCACTATCAACCATCCGAAAGACAGCCTACTACATATATGCACCTATTGAGTTTTCTGTAAGTGTGAGACAAGTGTACATCTGGGCCCCATGAAAACCTAATTCACCGATTTCTTTACGGATATTCATCTATATGCCTGCGGAGAACGCAGTGATAGATGATTGTTGCAGTGGATAAAATGGCAAAAACCACCGTTCGACAAATCAGACATGTCAACTCATTACCCAGAACACACCTATCCACTTTGCTGTCATTGTTAGTTCCTCCTCATTCAATTTACAGTAAGCATCAGCTTGCCGCGATTGATGCGTTTGAGAATGTATAGTTCTCAAATCAACTGAAGTAGTTCTTATCTGAAACCGGTGGCCATGGTTGAATGCGAATACCTGACTAGAGGAGTTTGATTTCAATAGTTCCTCAGTATTTCTACTGCTTCTGCACAGGTTTGAACATCTTAATAGTATTTCGGACTTCAGGTTTTCTTAGGATTTGTGGCAGGTACGTAACAAATAGATAATACAAATCACTATTCTTTTGTTCATTTTCTCTGCTATTAGAAGGTGTTTTAGATGTGGTGGTATTGCCTCTCTCACCTGGGCGACTGGACGTATTTGCATGAATTGGTTTTGTTAAACGACAGTTAGAATCACATATTAGTCTGTCCCCGTTAAATGTCTCATCTCGCATATTCAGAACATGAGGATTTCAGGTTACCTTTTTAAATGCAGTCTATGTGACGCTTGTCTGAGATACCCTGTTTTCAACTGCTTTAGTATGACACACCCATACCACATATTCTAGAAGCTTTTGCCAGAACACGTTGTAGCAGTCGTTCATTGGTGAACTATATTTTAACATGGCTACTACTTTCCAGAAAGGGAGTGGACCTTGAAAAACTATCACAAATAGTTCCTCAGGTGTTCCAATGCGCTGCTCGAAGCCCTCCGTTGAGCGTTTCCCACGGAAGTGTAGATTATGCACAAGCGGAAAGCCCACGAGCACGATCAGGTCAGTCATTGACGCGAGGGCGTTCGTTCCGTTCAGTCAAGACAAAATCAATTCGAATTTTGGAGGAGCAGTTGTCTAGTGGCCAGAATCCCAGTTCGGCTGTGGCCACTAAGCAGCACCTTCAAGGAGCCAGAGGACTTCCAGCTGCTGGATCCATGAGTTCTTATACAACCGCTTATGGGCAGAATGTAAGTCAGGGTTATTCCGGCCGTCAGATTGTCATCAATCCAACAAATGCAGGACATCTTAGTGCGTCTAATGATTTGGCTGCAACGTACGGACAGCAGTATCCAAGCCAACCCAACTATGGATCTGATATATCTAGTCAGTATGCCGGTAACCTGCGTGGAATGTGGGAGACGCGTTCTGATTATGGGGTTGGAAATGCTGGCGGTGGTGGTGGTTGGTCTGGCTCCGTGAGTCCTCACGGACAGCAAACATATCATTCACCTAATAACCCAGGTAAGTTCAACTGCCTCTGGTATTTCATCCAATTGTCATTCACAGTAAAAAGCTACGAATTTATCTTATATCTAATATTTTCGTTATTTTGCATTATGTAGCCAGGGCACGGGTGGAGACTGCCCAAAACAGCGCATCAGGGGGAATACATACGTTATCAGCCCATCCGTCACAGTTGAAATAGCGTTCTTAAGGCGTAGTTTCCGGACAATTTAATAGAGATCCCCGCCACTAAGGTGGAACTGACAACCGACACCTTTGGAGAAATCGGCAGCTGACAGCAGATAGACTGCTACAAAAAATATTGAAAAGGCACAAGGGGAACTGAGTTACTGTCGAACTGACATTCGGTGAATATTGAAAGGAAATTCCAACGTTAATTGGTTTGGTGTACAGCCTTGGGAGTGATGTAGATCAGAAAATATTATAGTTTGTAATGAGTGGTGACAACGCATAGCTGGCTAATGACGTTCAAAATTTTCCTTTTGTTTACATGCGCACAGATTAGTTAAGACCTAAAGTGATCACAATTCCTACTTTCTCAACAGGGGTGCACGAATTTCTGGGCTGTTTGTACTACAAATTTGGCAACCAAAAAGGTATCGTCACAATCAATTCAGAACATTTTTTTCGGTGTACCTCACTCAGTTTATTCTAGGCCGTTGGTATACCTGTAGATGGCTTAATTTCATTTTTTTCGCAAAGAGCTCACCGGTTCGAATCTCGATGGAGTTCCGTGGGATAGGCACCGCTGATGCTTCCCAAAGGGGATGAAAGAGTTGTAATGCTTTTCGGCTTTCTCGTATAAATCGACTTCATCTGCACAATGTTCGCAAAAAAAATCTATACAAAAATCTGCAGGCGATTCAACACTAGTACACATATTTAGGTTCCCAGCACGCCCGAAAGGTGATTTACAACGACATCTGGCCAGATACTTTACTGAACTTTTCCGCTAAAGAGATACTGCATTATTGCTTAGCCAAATAACATAACCTACTAAACAGCGGTCCTTCGGATATTTTCATGTGTTCACCAGGTACCTCAATGTCGCATTCGGACTCCGTTTTCAAAGGCATTTCTTGACTGGTCACCTACGTGATTTTTTGTCCTCCGGTAGGTTGGGCTTGATCACACGTGGCGTTTGGGCGGGACGATCAGACTGGGTTGACAACTGGACGTTGCTGTGTCACACAACCCCTAGTTTGAAAGGCCTGCGTTAACTGATATCGTCAAAGTACATACGACTTTGAGGTACAGTTGAGTTAATCAGTCAATACTGGAGAGCAGAGCTGATTGCCCCACTTAACACCGCTTCTCGCTTAACCTAATTGGGACTCCGCTGTGTGATAGCAGACGCAAGCCCCCCTAGTAGACTTTCGTGCGTTGCTAAGTCTCGTTGCCGCGGCCTAATTGACGCAGCCTACTCGTTTTAAGAGCTCCGCCTGATACTCATGCGTGACGGTTTCGTGCACTACGGAGAAAAAGTCTCTATATGATCGAATCGGCCCTGTGTGGTCTATACGCCAGTGGGAACAGATCCGACCGTTGCAATCGAGCTGGGAATGAAGAAATTTTGAGGCTTGAAACCGCCTTTGTTCTCCAGCGGTAAAGCGGGTTAAGCAACAGGATTTCCAGCCTTGTCAGTGCCATGCGGCAGGTGGTCCATACTCGCAAATGAGTTTGACATGCGCAAATAATAGTGTCAGGAATGTTTTGTGTCGTTCAACCGACCACCTGATGGTCGGTCCACATCATACGGCTGAGAGATTGGGCAATCGTCTTGAGATATGGATTGACCCTCACGTCAAGGTCGCATTCTGTCGTCAACCCACGGAGAATGTAGATCCCCCCCCCTGAAACCCAGCTGAATCTCTCGTTTGTGATGTATTCAGGCGACTGAATGACTAGTGCATTACGAATATACATGTATCGCGATATCTCGAATATCGTAGCAACTCAAACATGAGGCGGCCTGGTGCAGCACATTCAGTCGCCTGGATACATCACAAACGAGAGATTCAACTGGGTTACAGGTGAGTTTCTCGCGAAACCAAATTTGTTTGCAAATGAGTGCATTTTGCTAATTTCGTGCAAGTTGGTTTCAAGTAGAACATAGGGTTGACGGAAACTCGGGGACTGCGCCTACCTGATGAGCCCCAAGAAGGGCGAAACCGGTCGTGGGCTGTCGAAGAATTTTCAGCAACCTTATGAGTAGTGCATTACGAATATACATGTATCGCGATATCTCGAATATCGTAGCAACTGAAAAATGAGGCGGCCTGGTGCAGCACATTCAGTTGCCTGGAAACATCACAAACGAGAGATTCAGCTGGGTTCCAGGTGAGTCTCTCGCAAAACCAAATTTGTTTGCAGATGAGTGTATTTCGCCAATTTCGTGCAATTTGGTTTCAAGTAGAACATAAGGTTGACGGAAACTCGGGGACTGCGCCTACCTGATGAGCCCCAAGAAGGGCGAAACCGGTCGTGGGCTGTCGAAGAATTTTCAGCAACCTTATGAGTAGTGCATTACGAATATACATGTATCGCGATATCTCGAATATCGTAGCAACTCAAACATGAGGCGGCCTGGTGCAGCACATTCAGTCGCCTGGATACATCACAAACGAGAGATTCAACTGGGTTACAGGTGAGCTTCTCGCGAAACCAAATTTGTTTGCAAATGAGTGCATTTTGCTAATTTCGTGCAAGTTGGTTTCAAGTAGAACATAGGGTTGACGGAAACTCGGGGACTGCGCCTATTTGATGAACCCCAAGAAGGGCGAAACGGGTCGTGGGCTGTCGCAGAATTTTCAGCAACCTTATGAGTAGTGCATTACGAATGAACTGTGATTAGCTTATGGTGGTGTTAGCTGACAAAACTGTTCAATAAGAATGAGCGGATTTCGAGGTTCAGACAAGCGTTGCGGAAGGTGGCTCCAAATCTAGTCCTGCAACTCCAAATTTAGGTGGGTTGCAAAAGCTTGCCTTATGGATGATTGCCCCACTAATGTGATGTTACTGTGACAAACTTCCAGACACAAATGGGGCAGTGCACGCAAGCACAAATTGGAATCAACACTAAAACACCTACCCCACATACAACTGACACAGATAATTCAAGTTCAGTCTGTCCTAAAAAACGTCTACACTCTTTGTGGACCGAAGAACCAAGGGTGAGTTAGGATGTGGAACATTTGGGGTTCGCTATGTCGGATCCCGCATTGTGATTTGGTTGATAAAACACTCTGCAGAACGAAATCCCGTGAGTCAAAGGAACTGTGGAAAGTGTCGGACTAAAGCTGCTGAGTAGTGTTCCAAACCAGACTGACCTTGGATCGACATTCAGTAGATGTGGGGTGTCAGGTTTTACAAGGTTTTGTTTTCTGTATGGGTAGGTAGATGCATATTTATTTCGGTGATCATTTGACAACTTGGAAATCACCAGGTTTTATGAAATAGCTTTCCATGTATAATTTCCCCGTAGTCTCTTAGCAATAAACCTAGGACGTAAGAATCCTCAAGTGTTAAAAAGAACGCTTCCTCCTAGTCGAAACCCCATTTAGTAAATACCATAATTTTTGGATACTGATGGGAAATTCCTCATTTGTTATGAACATGTGAGAGGTATTCAACCGTTTAATATATATCACCCAGATAACACGGTACTGAAACTGTCACCCGGAAATTGATCAACATTCCCATACGAGAATGCGAAGAGCTGGCTTCGCCGACGAAATGTTTGACTTGTTCATTCTCTTAGCCTTTAAATACAGTCTCTTTTATTTCTTCAGCATACCCTGTTTGCCAGAGCTAGCTTGAAATTTTCTCAAGCGGATTTTTGTCATTTTATTAGGTTATTTTTTCGTTGTTCCAGTGTTCTGTGCAAGAACACAGTGTGACCTCATTGGGTTATAATTGTATTGGGGAACGAAAACCCTTTATAGGAGTTTCATGTTTCTCTCTGATAGAGTTTATGCTTACTGGAGGGTCCGCTTTTTTCATTTGATTCAAAGGGGATACTGTATTCAGAGGGGTCTGCTTATTATGGAGGACTGAAGCTTCGTCAAATTGTATACCACCCTGAAATATAGTTAAAAGAGTCTGGTAGGTAGTCATTTATTTGCACGTTCCTATTTTTGTGAGAGCATTTTTTGAGCATTTTTGAGTGATTGGTGAGGACACAAACGACCGATGAAAGTGCATAATGTGTCCCATTTAATGTGCCCCAAGCTCACAACGACTCGAACAAATATTTAAGCAGAATTTGACAATCAATCGATCCAAGTCTTGTTGGAATACGCTACCAAACTTCATACGCGTTATGGTGGTTTGGAGACCTTGGAGCGTTTTAAGTGACTAGTGTTCACATGCACTATCCTCAGACGTAGAATGCAAGTTATCAAACATTAAGCTTAATTACCTTTTGTGGAGATTTTTGGATAGATATCTGCCCATGAACGCTTCCACATTCTCCACTGAAGATCAACTGCAATCCTGTCACGCAAGACAGTGGGTACTTTCAAACTCAGATGTCCGGGGTATGGCAAATCAACTTCAACCAAGGCTACTGCGCGTGCCGCCCAGCCACCAGCACCCAGCTGAGGTCATGTCATTGAACAACTCCAAATACATTTAAACACTACATTTAGCCACCAGAAGTAACGTGCGTTACAGATTTGTTCCTTGGTGCTTCGGGTAACAGTACAAAGGAAAAACATGCACAAAATGCACTAAACCCCGGAGGCAAGGATCATTGTGAACAAAGAAGTTTCTGTCGAATTGACCAACAAACCTTATAATAAATGCCTTGTAAGGAGCAATAAGATATCAGTACGGAATGTTTTATTATTTCTACCGACGAGCATATCTTCTGACTTTAAATGAAGAGGAGATCACCACGTCCTGCCCATAATTACACGAAGACAGTAATAAACCAGTGGGGAGAGATGGGAATGGGGCAACGTGTTTCTGGTGAGCGATAGACTCCTGATCCGGACCTTTGAAACAGAACTTACTGGGCTAGCTACAAGTATCACACGCAAAACTGGCCCGCCCATGCAATACTAATTATTGGGCATATGGAAGCTGTTCAACGTACTACTGCTCGTTCCATGCCTTTATTTTTCATCAAACAAACTTTGTCTCCAGATATCTGCCGACCTCTTCCCCCATTTGAACACCAAGTTTGGTATTGGTGGAGTTAAACACTCATTTGGGAAATGCGATGCTATTGTGAAATTTACATGGAATGCATATTAAAGGAGACATTCATTTAAGTCTTGCGGTAACGCTGTTTCAGCTGGCAAACGAATGTTCAGCTGCAAATAGCTCTGCTCGGTTTTCGAGTGAAACTCGCAGAGAGACTCGCCCACCTAACGGTATGGCGACTGACCGCATGGGTGAAGCGAGTAGGACACCGTCATTTTACCTGAGGGGTAAAAAGGTATTCCAGCGATTGACTCCTGTGATATGTATATCCGAGGTACATTCACTGCATTGAAACACATCATCCGACACCATTTGCTCGTCACGCAACACACGCGGACATGGAAATACACACGGTCGATTGCGTCATACAGCTTCTTCACTCAAGGCTGTCTACCAACCTGGCCGGACAACTTGTATCCTTAGAAAAAAGCCCTCAAGTATAACAAAGCATGTCCTACATAGTCTTCAGATGGTCATGCAAACCAAGTTTATTATGCGTTTTCTACACCATTCTAGGCCATGTTGCCTCCAGTGGACAGTGGGCGTCAGCAAAACATCAGCTGATCAGGGCAACAGCATCAGGGCCCTGAAACACAATATAAACTGGTCACCACGGTCTTGGCGTTTAAGCGTGAGACCGCACCCGTGTCTCGTGGTAATTAATGGTGGACACAACTTTACGTCCGATGTGGCACTGGAGGTGAATGGGCTAGAAAAGTACATGAGTCACCCTTACGGCCCTGTTCCGCTAACTGTGCCATCTCATGACCGTTAGGCCATCAGGCTAGCCGATAAACTGGATAAGGTAAAGGACCAGCAGAGTGGCCCGGTGCTACCAATTTGATGGATTGGATCACGGATACGGGGCCAGCCAAATGGGCGAAAGTTGCTTGCGTCCTACTTGACACCGCATTCACGACTGAAAATCAATGGGCTCGTTGTTCTGCCTACTACTGGCTTTTTGAAGGGCACACCTAGCTCCGGGCGTCTTACTGGGCATTTGCCACGTCCAGTTTACCTCTTAGCCTTACTTTTTCAACACAGGCCTGATGGTCATGAGGTGGCACAGTTAGTGGACAGGGCCACAATGGTGACTCATGCTGTTTTCTATCCCATTCGTTTCTAGGGCTGCACTGGGCCCAAAGCTGTACCCAAGCTCAAGTAACATGGGGCAAGAATGCGATCACACGGTTAAGTTCCAAGGCCATGGTAACAGTTCACGTCCTGATTCTGGGTCCTGGTACCGTGATCAGCTGATGTCCGATCGAATCGTGGTGTTCATTGGCCGAAACCCAGTTTCCGCAGTACGGAGCGTGACGTGAGGTGATGCAGTCGTGCCACACTGCACTATAATTTTCAAGGCCATGTGGAATCCACACGCACGACCAACTCGGTGTAAAAAACTCAAGCCACCTGTGTTAGTAAGCTCGAAAGCTACATCAATCGACACTGCTTAAGCTCTCGAATCGCTGCTGAAATGAGCCCATGAGAATTGAGTACACTGGCTGTATATTTGGCACTCATGCTTCATTGAACGAGGGCTCACCGAAAATAATCTGGAAGTACGGGACCCCGTTCATTCTAAATGCGAGCTCAGCTCGTACTGTTGTCCAGGGCATTGATGAATACAATTTGTAATGACAACTCCAAAGAACTCAAGTTCTGTAAACGTTTTGTGGGTGAAATACAGACAGACGGGATGACGGCAACAATACCGTCTAATCAGTTTGAACATACACACTCAGATGTTTAATGGTTTTCATTATGGACTCAAGCAACGTCAACAAACAGGACCGATGACTGTCGGGGAGACTGCAAAGGGGGGTTGTCATCGATAAAGTGATCAAGGTGAATGGGGTGTCATGCGATTTAGGAAGCTGGACTGCAATAACTACAAGTACAATCTCTGTACCGACTTGAGCGGTTCGTAGGACATATTGAGACAAGTTGTTTTTGTGTTCACATTACCCTATTTGAACACTCTTCCTCATTTCTTGGCGCAACTATTCTGGTGGGTACACCAAAAGGGGAGCGTGGTTCAAACAAAAGTGATGTGGATACAAATTCCAAGAATCCTGCAGCCACCTACCACAAATCCATAATTGTCAAGCATGCTTCAAATGTTCGTGGAGCTACTAGACTGGGGCGTCTTGACAGCCAGGTCAAAGGATCGGCACAACCATGACAGTTACGGATTCGTCGTTCGAGTCGTTCGATAGGCCAATCACATTGCCCAAACGTGAGCATGTCCACCTGCCCAGACATGATAATTCAGGTGCGTCCAGCATGGCCTGGTAGTCTAGTGGCAACATGCTTGCCTCACACGTCAGATGTCCGGTGTTGAATTCCCGTTTCAGCTAGGAATTTCCACTACTGATTGGCCAGAGTAAGACGGGAACTCGAGTCCAGTGCTTGTTCTGTTTGGTTTGAACTCGGCAGAATATTCGCGAGAGGAAAGGAAATAGTGACTTGAACGGATCCTATAATTCTCACGACTATCTGCAAGAAGGTTCGTTGCATGGATTTCAAGTCCACGTTCCGTTCTCCCAGTATTGAGCATCAGGGCAAATGCAGTGATTAACTTCTATGTTTGGCAGAGCAGATGAATGCCTGTTAGATTTGGGTTGTAGCTGTTTCGTATCCCGCTGCGTAACGACCCCAAATGGGAAAGTCGGAGTTTGGCGGTATTGCGATATGGCGCGCCGTAACCTGGATTTGAACGATGGACTGAAACTTGTGACCGATATTTCTGGAGGTTTCAAGCCCGCTATTTGGAAGTAAAAGTAGTTTGATGGACTTGCTTGCAGATGGCATACAAAGAACCAGTCAAGTGAAGTAAGCGACTGGATATACATACAGTTCAACGAAGAAACTTTCATATAGGCGGCAAACGCCCCGTGTGCATTGTTTGGCGAACCATGTAGAGCTGGGCGTAAACCACAGTTGGGTCAGCGGATTATGAGTTTTTTCAAAAAAGCGCCCTTAAAACGCAGCCCCAAAAGAGGGTGCTTAGCCCTCATTCTGACCTACTGCATCTGTTGACTGAATGCAACCTGCATTGAGAACGTCCCAATGATGTATTTGTTGCGAGTGTTCGAGGTTCGAGTTCAGGTAGTTGCTATCAGCTAGTTGGATGGATGAGTTGTGTGCAACACTGAATAACTCTTTCAGTTTGCAGAAATCACACTCATTGCCTGGCTGTGGCGCTATTAGGTTTATCACAGTTTACGATTTTGGACAGCCCGCTAAGTTGAGTACGAACTGATGTAAAGGAATATCTCACCAGCGTACGGATGAATCTTTTGTTTGTGCTGGTCTTCGGAGGGGTATCTGTGGGTTATTGTTAAAGGTATCGAGATATTTCATTTCTTCAGCAATATGACGCATGGGATCGCTGTTGTCTGATAAGGAGGTACACTGAACCAGATTGTCTGGGATAAACTCATCTTGATCTAGTTCAGTTGCAAGTACTGAAAGGTCATCAAATGCTTTTGAAAATACGAACTGACCGTTTGATTAAATGGAGGGAGGCCATTTCGAAGAGGTAAACTTGCTAGGATTTCTCGAATCCCACGCAGCACGCACTCTCGCCTGGCAAGAAATCCAACAAGCGGTTACGAGAGATATTGCTTGTTCGGAGAGACTGTTGTACATAGCATACTTGGCTACCTCCAAATCTGAAATGTGATTTGAACCTGTAGTCATCGCATGAGGGCCTGGGAGCTGCAATTCTAGGAATGGTGATCTTAGAGATGACAGATATTTAGTTATAGAACTATAGATCAAACTGGAGTTTCCATATCTAATACTCATCTCGTAACGTAGATGGGTGGAATACTGGACATCGCGGATAGTTATACGTTGCCAGACACCATATCATTTTGCCTCGCAATAGAGAGCGATCTCTTTAGGTCAGAGCGTATTGGTAGACGTTTATCTGCTAACAGTTTTACCTCAAACGTTTAATTATCAATCGAGGTGACGTCATCAATGCGCTGTTTCGATAATTGTACGTGCTGTGCGTGAGTCCGCTTGTCCGGAGCAAGCTTGCTTTATCATTGGTAGGTCGAGCAGGCATGTCCAGTAGCTTGTGGGCTGGATTTAAATGTAAGAAAGTTCAGATCCTCAAAATGGGTGCGTGAGTACTGAATGAATGTTCCCATCAATTGTCAAGGTGGAAATGTCGCAGCTCCGTTATCCCACAGTGGCAAACTTAGGCTGTGTTGTCACTGAACACGAGAACGGATATCGAAAATTTCGGGAAACGATGTCGGCTCCCTTCAAATGCTGAGTATCCGAGTATCCGTTTTCCGTTCGGCTACCAAGAGTTCACCAAGGATTACTTATTTCCATCAAACCGGCATCATATCCGAAGGAGCTTTGACAAAACATTCTGGAAGTCTATTTTTGGAGCATCCTAATGCTCTGAATTCCGGTCAAATATCAGAGGATTACTGACTGCATCCAGAACGTCCGAGGTAAAGTGTTTAGATACATTTCTAAACGTCGTGGTCTTACAAAGACCACAACATCAATACTCAATTCTCAGAATTATGTATAACTCCGAAGCTTCCGAATAACGCCGTACACCCACGGATCCAATCATGCTCGAGGCCACACATCCCCTTTATGAATGTCCAACACTAAACAGATCGCGTATTACTCGACCAAATCACCTTGACCTTGGAAACAAAGAGAATTTAACTCCCGGGTGGACATGACTCAGTTCGGGCTGGGTATCGCGCATATCCGTTACGCCCCTTTGAATAACGTTGCATCACCAAACACGCCTAATATGGTCGAATTGCCTTGCTTCCATAGTTCATCACTCTAACCAACAGCATTCTCTTCCCATCTTAACTAAGATCGAAGAATTTTCAGCAACCTTATGAGTAGTGCATTACGAATATATAAGATCATTCTGCTTCTATGTTCTGGGTTAAAGCAGTTGGATTTGCGTTAACATGTCTAAATATCTCTCTCTTCATCCTGAAAGCTTTTTAGTTATTGGACTGATTGAGAGCCAGCTGGACTGCCTCAGTAATATCAAAGGATAGTCTGCATCTGGCGAAAGTTGTCAGTGTTGGTCAGCTTGACTAGTGAATACGCACTTACGTTCAAACTGTTAAGGTAACTTTAGACTCACCGAAGTAATGCTGGTCAATGGACGTATTCGTTAATCCGTCTTTCTTGTTCATCCGGTCCTTTTGGTTTCCTTATTCTCAATCGAGTGATCCGTTGGCCTCGCACTCGGGAGGAAGCTTCTTGTACTCCGCTACTGTAGTTTGCTTTTCATTATGAGAAAAATGGTAGTAGGAGTAACAGCACTTGAATGTCTTTGAGTTTTTGTTGTTATTACTGCACTTTCAGTTTTGAATGAAGAAACGTTTGTGTAAAAACAATTCTCTTATAAGTACGCAAACAAAATATATTTTGGCCTTTTCACCGTGCCAGAATCAACTAAGTCTGTCATTTATCCCGAGCACTACAATGAACGCTACAGTAATCTCAAACAGTAATGCAGCGTCGATAATTTCTTTGCACCCGTTTTTATTTTTAGATTATATACAACCTGCTCCGCAAAACGCTTCGGCATCTATAACCGTCCCTTTGCATGGAAGACAAGCTTGGCCAACACAATACATGTGAATGGCTTGGCCACATTGCCCAAATCATCCGTGTTCCCTGTACTCAAGTGGACTGAAAATGTAGGCGAGGAGTTACTGGCTAGAAACTGTGGACTTCCAGCACTGCATGCCCTCAAGTTTACTTTGGACGCTCACAAATTGTTACCATCACCATCCCAAATTACGTACATGCATTTCACACCTTGGCAGTGGAACTACACCCTTTCCACTTCCACTGTTTTGTAATGTTTCGGATTGCGATATCTCTGCTAGTGGTCTGTATCAATCAACCTCAACCCATACCCAGGGTGAATGTCCTCTAGCCGCTGTCTGCCGCTCTCTCTCTTATCTGGACATGCGCATACTTTGATACGGAAAACATATGCTTCCCTTTACCGAGTTTCCGCTTCAAGCATTTTTCCAGTTCGTTTCACTCCCATGAATGGCAGATTATCTACTTTTGCAAACCCAAAGATATATTAGAATGTACGTTGAACACCCCATTTTAATGTACTATTCATAGCTAGTATAACCCTGAAAAGTGTGTTTTGTGTGACTGATTGAATTGTTGCGTGATTTTTTTCTACAAAATACACTAATTTGTGTCATCTGCTGTGCTGAACATGAAGTTGCGCGTGAAGCTAACTGCGTGTCAATTAGCACGTGGAATGTTCTTGGATTTTTCTCGATACCATTGTGCGATAAAACAGGAAGTTTGGGAGACTTGGAAAAGTGGGAACTACAATTTGAACCCATCGATCGACAGCCGATAAGTGCATTATCTTCAAAACTTATTGCTACGGTAGTTTATACGACCGTTAACAAAGAATCGATAGTTATTGTATATTATTATAGGTACAGTTTTGGAAATTGGTTGATAAGAAGGCTAACACAGTTCGACTGCCAAAAATGTGTTTCCAGAAAACTGTTTGGCAGCGCGCCAAGTAGTATAAATAGCCCAGGAATGTATACTATTCACATGTAGCAAAGCCATCATTGACATCGTTTTGTTCAGTCATATCGGACTTCACCTGTTTACATGCTAAGGTCACCAATTTCCTCGAAATCGGGGAGCCACCTTACACCCTTATGATACGTCGACCTAGATCATATTCTGTTAGTTCCAGACTGGACCAGCTTTTTTGCTGCTATTAGTAGAAGCTTTCGTGTAATAAGGTTGTTGTCGTGGGATAAAAGATGTGGGTTTTTAAAGCGCTCATCTGCAGATCTCTCCAACCCAGTTTGAGCTACATGGGTCAACTCCGTCCTCGCTTACTAATGTCCCCGGGCGTAATGTGCTGATCGTTTGTGCACTTCACCGTCTATCCGAGCACAAATAAATGAATGTTGGTGTTTTGCAACTTTATTCGCTCCCAAAGTATCGAATTGTCGATGGTCACAAACCGTAATGTTGGTGAATTTCCAACCAGATAAATAAATCAGACAACAGAACTAGTCTAACCAACTGTGTTATCAGGCATGGTTTCTCTCTCAGGAGAGGGAATGTCTCAACAGACCATTCCCGATTGGTTTCTTCTGATGGGAACGTGATGAAAAATAGGAAGCATAGCGTCCACTAAAAATTGTTTTGGCTACTTCTGGTGATATTTTTCTCCAAATTGCCTACTTTTTTATTATGCGTCGCCCAAAAGATCTACAAGTTCAAAACGGCCTTCTATATCAGAAGATTGCATTGCCGCATCACTTCGAAATGCTCTCAGCATGGTGGTTTCAGTAGTTGTTCAGTAGTTCAGTAGTCACTGACTCCTCCTGCTTGGTCTCATTTGGTTTAAACTTTCGATGGGATTCTACCGATGTAATCAAGGGGTTTCATAAAGTTGACATCAGTGGGGTCAGTTTAGGAGAAAGCCCTCCGCACTCTTGGAGTCTGGTCACATTCATGGAAGCCGTGAGGCTGCATTACCTGTTAGATTACCAGTCAAATTGTTCACCATTTATCCCGTTATTCAGCATTAGCGAACAACCGGTGAAAGCATAACCAGTTTTTCCTGTCCCGTAATTTATACACACATACATACATACATACTGTCATTTTGCCTGAATTCCACAAGGACGAAAACACGATTAGGTCATCAAAATTATGTTTTTGTTATGTATGTATGTATGTATGTATGTATGTATGTATGTATGTATGTATGTATGTATGTATGTATGTTTTGTTATGTAGGTTTTTGGGACAACATCTACAATTTACTGTGGGAAAACAGCTCAGCGTCACCCTCTTCCCATAATAGCATAGCCTATTTCACGAATAGCAAGCGCCAGAAGGGTTTTGTTGTTGATGCTCTCCGTCATTAAATGATTGTATGCATCAGGTACTCTTCCATGGTAAAAAAGACTGACCGTATTATACTGTTAACCAATGTGTACAATATCTACCTGTGATTTCTACGCTGTGTTTTAGAACGCGCCGTCATTTCCCGCATAGTACTAAATTTTTGGCAGCAGTCACGTTAGTCTAAACGTCCTGGTAAAGCAAGTACAACAGGTTTTCCGGCAACCTCATTTGAGGTCGAAATTAACGGAATACTGAGTGCAGCCCATAGCACAAAGAACAACGTTTAACGAACAAATTACCACGTGGAATTGCGTAGAGCCATCGCTTGGTTTGCAGGCGTTATTGACAGTCCTTATTACTTTCAGATCGGCAAAACGCGAGTTGCGCTTTCGACAAACGCAGCTAATAAATGTTTGGCCCTTTATGAAGGGAATTTTTCCAAAATTTACTTCAAGACAGTTTACTTCAATACAAAGCGGTAGTCTCTTCAACCAATCTTCTCTTCAACCAATCGCTTTCTCCTGATGTGGTTTCATTTGAATGGGACAAAAACACAAAACCTTGCTAAAAGACGCTGGCGTGGTGATCTTCCTCTTAGGGCTACACTGCTTGCTTCACGTCATTAAGCAAGTATTTTTGACTGCTTACTACTTATATAATCATACCGTTAGTTGTTAAATTTCGTCTTAATAATGATGGAGATTGCAACACTTGGATGTCTGAAACTCCTACGGACCCATTCAACAGTGCCCAGAAAACCAAAACACTTCCAAACGCATATATCCTAATCATATTCCTGCCGAACGAAATGTGCACCCATCACATTTTTGAAAGCTGTGCGGAAAAATTACAGCACAACACAATTCGCTGATATCGTCAGAATATATCCTTGCTGTTCTCCACTCTGAATCTTTATGCGCTTTACTGAGACATTGCTGTCTGTCTTTATTGATTAGCTCACTCAGAAATTCATACCGCATTTTTTCTAGCAAAACAGTTTGTGTCTTTGGATGACCACTAACTCTATCTTGGTGGGAAAAATGGCTCGTTACTTCAGCACTACTCATAAAGTTGGCGAAAACTCTGGACCGCTCGCTACTGCTTTCACCCTCCTTGGGGTTCATCAGATAGGCTTAGTCCTCAAATCTCCATCAGCCTTATTTCCCACTTGAACACCAAATCCTATATTTGTTGTGGCAAACACTCCACGTCCGGAGATAATTCTCCAGCAGCTCAAAGATTTACGCATTATATTCCGCAGTGAGCCGTGAATTGTGTTAGTCTGGTTAATACAGTTTTTTGAAACGATTAAGATCTGTCAGTTCAAGTGAGCATAATGGCAAAGCAGAACCACGATAGTCCTTCAGGTATATGGGCAACCTAATCAAACTTATACTGTTTCGACCTCTGTCGATTCTGCAGAGAGAATTAGTTTAATCTTTGTTCAACGGTTGCTCGATCGTTGTTTTCTTATCCTTACCTGCTTATTTGCGCTTGCTTGCTATAGATTCTGCTTTCAAACTAGCTGCGGCTTTCCGCACTTCTGGTAACACGTTTACTGTTCTGAGTTTCTTGAGGCACTTGTTGAATCTGTAGAATTTGCATTTATAACACTCTCGTTTCAATATATCTTCCTATTCTGATGCAATTGTTCTGTTGAGTTCGCACCAAACCGGAGAGGAACTGGACTTCAGTTTTGCCCTTGTTAGAGTTGACGAAAATTGGATCTCATATCTTGGCGCACCGTTATTCAAAGCTCGGACATTTGACATGTGAGGCGAGGGTTTTACCACTAATCCACCAAAGTACTTCGGACGCATCTGAATCATCACGTTTTAACGGGTGATGGTGTTTATGCTTGAGATATGTGTTTGGTATACCCAACCTTTCAAATGACGATCCTGTAACTATCCTCTTAACGCTGACAAACTGGTTAGAATTTGATGCCTGTTTTGCCCAAATTTTACAAATTGTACAATTTACCATTGCACAAATTTTAAGAGTTTCAGTAAGTCCAAGATGTACTTCTCACGGTTACAATTTATTAGAGCAGCAGATTCACACTGCGATGATATATCGCCGTATTTGTTGAGTGAAAAATCCGCCTCGATCACTTCGGTTTGATGATTTCGAGCGTCAATTCTGGAAACTTTATGTATACAAGACCCTTTCTATGATCAACTCAAATGATTTACCGATCAAATCCCGAAAAAACGGCAAGCGCTCAACCATACACTTATTGTCAGTTTTGTCGGAGTAACCAGCATACATGCTTGCAACCCAACTTACAACCGCCGTCGCCGATAACAGGGTTCCGCTTCCAAACTCACACGAAAAAATATCATACTCAAAGTACTCAGCGTGATAAAACAAGCCTGCGGCTTCTGACAGGATTTCAGTGGATGGACTTGCTGACCCAATAGACGTTTCCTTGGAACCGCTATGGTGCGTACTTATGGTGCTATAGTGCCTGGTGATCCTAGAAAATAGTGTGATGGCTTTTCCTTTATGATAAGCAGTAGAAAGTGAGCCTACCAACTTTCTGACGTATTAAAAATGCCACCTGATCCCATATTTATTTATAGAAGGGATAAAGCTTTCGTAGCCACTGTCATCTCATCAGAATGCTCCCAAAAGCCGAAAAATTCGTGGATATTTTAGGTGTTGTTTCAATACTCTCAAAGCCAAAGACATTCAAATATTTCAGACATTTCAAATATTTCGGCGTAATATGTTCGTTAGTACGAACTGCTATTCACACCTCAAGCAGTAGGTGCCTGTATTGGACACGCTTGTCAAAACGTCGACTCACAACTTATACTAATCCGTACTGCACGCCAATCATCAGTTAAGCGTTAAAACTAATGAATTGCAAACAAACTGGCACTTCCATTGGTTGTTATCCTTGTTACCAATAGCTGACACTTCGAAATCAGCAGTTGTTCACCACCAGATATTCTAAAGTCATTACTGAAAACACTGATGTTGACTCTGTCTCGTGAATAGGCCGGAATGAATATACCATTCCTAAAGTTCACAGCGAACGTTTGGGCAAATTGCATAATTATACCACAACTTTACGTGTCTCTCTGCTATTTAGGATCCCTAAGCTAGTAACTTGACATCTGCAGCTGCTGTTTGCTGAAAATGCGAAAAGTGGAGCTCAGATGTTTTCAAATGCCGTGTAAATACCTAATACCTAAGGTGAATCATCGATGCATTCGAATGGATAGACTTACACCTGAGTACTCCTATCGTTTCTGAAAGAAACACTGACCCACAGAGGCCATCTACAGCAATGATACCCGGTATATATAAACATATATATTACGATGAATTAGTAACATTTTCACTATGAAAATGTGAAAAGACCAAAATGAAACACCGGAATGAACCTTTTTAAAACCTACAGTGTTCACGCAACCCTAAATTGCTGAACGTAGGTGCTTTTGTATTAAAAACAAGTGTGTATATATGTTTGTGATGAATTAAGGGGACCATTTTGCGAGCCACAAAACACACTCCAGCTTAAAATTCGTCATTGGGACATCTCTCGAGGCTGAATTGCACATACTGTCATGCAATCTGCTATGCTTAAAATGTTTATGGTCCACCTGGTGTCACCTGACAAGCACGTGAAACCAGAGTAATATTACCTTCTCCTGTCAACTGTTTATTCTGATGAAAATTTCGTCTCGCTGTGGAAGCAGCAAACACATCTGTTGGCGTCCTTACCAAAGTGAGGCAAAGTGGTAATCAACGTTCAGCATACGCAGAGTGGTAATGCGATCACAGCCTTAAGATGGCCTTGTAAACAGATGGTCCTACAGTAAAGCAACTAATTTTAGACCATTCCTGCATACCAATAATCCATGGCACATCACTACCATCATCAGCATAAAAAATTGAGTTGTTACATTCATTCCTCAGCATATGTACGAGCAAGAAACCCTCGTGCATTGTGTCTGCTTGATGAACAAGCATAATTGGGACGATGTAGGGTGACAGATGTTCGCAGATCAACAGGTGCGACACTTGGCCAACACCATTTTAAAACTCCTGGTTAACAGTAAATGCCATCCAAGCATGTTGTTGCGCTACCTTACGATATTCCTTGGACCAGCGTGTGATAAAAAAATCTCTGGAGCACTCAATATAATCTTCCGTTAATCAACGAGTAGTTTATTCACGTAGCTACTAGTGTAATTGTGTGCTACTGATGAAGCATGCTAGTAGTCTATGGCCTGACGTCCAACCTCCGTCCGCCACAGATGGAAGTTGAAGTTTACTACGAAAATTATGGAACCGCTTTTCAGTGTGCGTTCACTATCTTTTAATGTTCAATGAACGTTCGAGAAAAGTTCAAGAAGACGCTTGAGAATGTTCACTTTCTAAAACTCTGTGAAGGTGTAACCGTTTTGTTCGTGTTTGTCAATAAACAACTTCTCAGCGAAGGGCTTTTTTTCTTTCACTAGGATTGTAGTAAGTAGTTTAGAGCTAGCTCGTGTGATATTCCAATCGGTTTGGCGATTTACTGGGGAGAGTGTCGAAGCGATGGGGATTTTTGGTAATACGACGTACTTTGAGATATTGCCCCAGGTTTTCATGAAGACGAAGGGTTTTCCATTCGGCGAAAGAACGCCCAAGATTTAGTATGACCTTGGGTAAGACCTGGAGTATTGCGCAGCCATCCAAAAGCACAACTCCATTCTCCTTATTTTTTATTTCGTTTCTGATATGTTAGTTTCTGAGGGCGAAGTGCTTTCATGTAAATTATTAGTTAGTGTTGGCACTTTTGCTCCTCTTGTTCACCTGCGTGATCAATTTCAATAGTCGCATCTCCGCGCAGATTTTTCCGTGTCAGCCGTAGAACTACTATTCTATTCTATTCTTTATATGAACGGGCATTTTCCTATTCACATCCTAATACGTTGCCGCGTTTGTCCCGCGTTTGTCATACAGAGTGCTACAGTTCGCTTAAATCGTCCCGGTTTGCCTCATGTTTTACCTCGTAATCAGACTACGAGGAACGCTTAGACAGCTCAATCGTAGCAGCGCTCAACTTTTGGGAATGGTGGTCAATATGGAGGAAGTACTAAATCATTGGTAGGAAACAGTGGGTGACAGGGAATTTGGCTGCTAGCAGGAACTTTGTTCATGTTTTCATCTGAAGGCAGTCCAAACAGTTATCCCATATGAATGCACAATGAGTAGGTCCAGTTTTAATACTAAATATGCCCGACTCGTAATGAAAAATGGACGAGCAGCTCTGTGAAAGGAAATCGCAGTTCACACAAGAAGTTCAAGGAAATAACTATGAGGCGGAGCTAGCCGGGACTGTTTTAGAAGCCTACTAGCGACTAATCCACGTACTCAGAGAGGGTGATAGGCTTTTGTTGTCGTCAGTTTTCAGCGGAGTTGCCCTGACCACAAAGCTTCGTAGAAATCCCTGAAATAAGTGAAGTTGATGATCTCACATCATTGTAAGACCGTATGTTACGACTCGTCTATGAATGAGCTGACAGCTGTTGTAGTTAGTTTGCAACTGCAAAAAGTAGGATATTTTATGTGGAAACGAAGTCAGTTGTTTGAATTTTTGTGTGATTACTAGGGCACTTACTAGAAGCAAGGTTTGGACGCTGGGCATTGAAGAATGCTGCCGCCGCACTGCAGTCGTGGTAGAGCCAAAGATGCAAGTAAGCTGGAAGAGATAGTGGGTGATTTTCACTGATTTTGCGGCCAAAATTGGAATGAGAACATGAGGCGTCAAATTCATTTGCGTGTAAACCAAGATTTTCAAAATCCAAGAAGTTTGTTTTGAGAGCATTACTGACTGCCAACCCTAGGCTTAATTTTCTTGCTAATAGTTGCAAAGTCTCTAGCAAACATATTTCTACTTCGGATTTTGCGCTCAAAATCGTTGGATGAAAACCGTTCAAGGCAGTAGTTGTTACGCCTAACAGACAAGAGTGACCAGTTTGCCGAAGCTGTCAGCCAGCACATTATTTAAAAGCTTAGCGTGTTTACTCGGTTCGAGGCAGATAACCAAAGCTTGATTGCCGCAACGGCTGTTGCCTTCTTTATTGCTTGAACAACCCGCATTTTCCGACCAAGTGCCTAAGCAGTAACAAATTTGGAGAGGATATGAAATCACGCTATGTTGCATGATGTCAGTGAGTTTGATGCTACTGACGTAACCTCCATGTGCATAGCAAGCTTATCAAAGCCTCCGGATTCACGTGATCTGTTCCACTTGTAGCAAATACCCAGAGGGTACAATATAAAATCTAGTGTTTCTCAACAGCGGATCGGAAATTCCGTCCGTGAAATGGCTTTCTTTAAACCGATACTTGACTGATTTCATAGCATCAGAGCCAAAATTTTAGTATACCCTGTGGTGTAACTATATCAGAATTTTTTAAAGGTCAGTCATTGGCCAATTGAAGGGACGAGACGTGCGAAGGCCGAAGAAATGTATTCGGTTGAAGGTATACCAGTTAAATCAATGAATCCAACCAATGCCGAGTCTGGACAGTGTACACATTTGGGTGATTTTAGTCATTCGCAGGAAGGATGCTGAGGAAGTTTGTATTCCACTTGGCTATGATGTTCCAAAATCATACTGGGTTGGGGACTGCAAGAAAGGAGTAACCCTATGCTATTCAAACAATGCCTTGATGGGTAGACTGTGGCCCTTGACAGGGGCAACTGTGATGGTTGTAACTAAACTGCTTGTTCTACTTGATTTTAACTGGAAGCCTGAAAACGTTTGTATAAAATTATATGCACCAGTCTACGAATGCTTTTCTAAATGTCTATACGACATCTGCTTAGTGGCGTACTGAGTACTATTGCATTCTGCAATTGTATCATTCATACATACATAAAGCGGAACATCATAACGTGGCGCAACGCACTGAAGATTTAAAGTGTAATGCTGTAATTTTGAAAAATTCCACCTTTACGCCTGCATCGGAGACTAATGGCTACCTTAGCCGTTTCGAAATATTACTTACTAGTTGTCTATTTTTTACTATCAGAGGAGACGGGACCCACTAAGTTTTGATGTGTACCCAGTCGAAAACTCCGGCTAAGCTGATGGGAAAGAAATATCGTGACGTTAAACAACTATTATTGGCTCATGGAAAAGCCATAATCTTTGAAGTAACAGAGAAAGAGAAATTCGATCAACTTTAACAAGAAAGTAGCAGATCCTTTGCAAGTTTATTCTACTTCAAACGTGGTCCTATCGGCCATAGTTTATACAGTCAGCTTCCAATCCAAATTTTAGACGGCCTCGTTGTGAGAACCAACTGCCAACAGCTTCAACAAAAGTTGCTTTTCTTGTCTATTCCCCATCCAAACGCTGTTCTTTATATTTGCAAGCAACATCAAGATGTCCACGACCATCCAAACAACGGTGCAGATATATCAATTGGTATGCATTTTACTCCCATCACCATGACTCCGCTAATTCACAATTGATTCCGGTTTCCGACTAAATACATCTAGACGTGTGAAATCATGGCAAGGTTACTGATAGTCCATCAGTTTTCCATAGTTTTTGGGCCTGCTTCTGAGTCTAGATTTGACAGTCAGCACTTCTGCTAATTAGCAGACTTTCATTGGTGGTAAGGTCCACTATAAATTCATTGTGGATACTGGAAGTATTAAGTCCGGCATTCTCGGTAATGCGCTCCGCCAGGCAATTCGGAATGCCAAAATGTACACAACTGGCAGCCCTTTATTGATCAGTGCACATTCCTCCCCCGACAAAACAGGAGAAATTTTTTACCGGAATTTTTCACAATTAAAACCCATATCATCTGTCATTGTCTCAACAGGAATCAAGACATTGTTATTTCAACCTCTTTGCTGTACCAGACAGGTGTGTCATTATCTAGAGCCATTGGTGGTATGAAAATTCCTGCAGTGTAGCTGAAAGTTAACAGCAGATCCAATTCCTTTAAAATCAGATGTTTAGCTGTACATGTTACCTGAGACGATCAAGGTTTCGAAGGCCATTGTGCCTCGCGTTGATACTGTATTTGTAACCCTAATAAAACGCTTATTTTTCGCATTTCCTATTTTTATACATTAACATAACATACATAACATAACACTAACCTATTCAAAGTGTATGTCATGCTTTATTCGAGAGATAAAAACATTTTCAAAAAACTCCACCCGCCCCGCATGTCAGCCCTTCTCCCTGCTTGTTGTGATTTCGAAGGATATTGACCGGGGAACTGTCAAGCTGACGCATTCAAACGTTCACTCCTGGCTTCCATCCAACCAACGTATTTCTTGAGATCAATATTGGGATGCACAACTGGACGGTCATTGAGTCCTTTCATTTGAAACTGTTTGTGTTTGAAATCAACACCCAAAATTATCCCTACGTGAGTCATCCAACGTTGAACTCTTTGTCTTACCATACTCCATCTCTTTTTGCATATTCAATATAGATTTCTTCCTGTCAGTGAAACCTATCTATGCTTAAAAACCTAGAAGCGTTGTACAACTGTTTCATCCTTGTTGGGAATAATCAACAGCGTGTATGTCACAAAACTCGGAGAGTTTCTAACCCACAACCTTCCCTCCAGTGGTTTAACACTTAAACTTTTGGCCACGACTTGCTGGTCAGCAGTGTGATTAGCTCTCATTTGGACAGGACATAGCGCCACTCATCCTTCAGTAAGGAAAACCACATCACGAGGTCGAGTATTGACTGGCTCCTTCAGTGACAACTTTTCAGAAGGAAGTCTCACACATTCAACGAAATTATCCTTCCTCTGAGCTCCTCACTGGTTCATGGTATAGTCCATAGTTCATGGTATAGTATTCAGTCTTTCAGATAGGGTTCACTGCATCACCACCAGTTCTACAGAATGGACTGTCCTTATTGTGAACCCTTGAATCCGTATCAACTACAGGATCATGGTAAATAACAAGCTGAAGCATCAGACAAGTAATTCCCAAAACCGCTATTTGGCGGCTCACTTTTTTCTCTTGCGGCGATCTTCAACTACCTCCGTGTGAAGACACATTTGAGCTGGCCACTATCAGCACTCATCTAGGCTGGATTGTAGTCATAATTTTCCTAATTGTTCTCACTGTTTTGTTAGCCATTATTCGGATGATCACTTATGCTAATATCGAAGTGTCGGGCGGAGCTGAAACTCATCAGTTTGGTATTATTGCTCGTGACAAAACTGAAGCACTTCTTGATGAAAGACTTCAAAGTGTATTACTCCGTTTTTTAGACGTTAGTGTTAGCACCTTTGGAAACATCTCTGAAACTTGGAAACTTTTAGACTCAAAATACAGAGTAGTGGTTTTGGTTGCGGTGGGCAACCTTTTTCAAGGATTCCCACAATCAGTCGCATACGAGTCAAGTGCAGCATCATTTGGGTCCACTGCGCTTGACTCGTATTCAGTTGGTTGCTGAAATCCTTGAAAAAGGTTGCCCACGGTGACCGAAACGTTGAATGACAACATCTTGTTCCACTATGTTGTGTTCTGACTTTGAGAGTTTCCATATAGTACGCCACATGGCGCTCAATCTTTTCAAGACTATCCGAGCAGAATTTGGCCAGGAACTCCTAAATCTCTGAAAGGGCTTGTATATTTTATCAACAGGGCTGACTCTAAAAAACGTCTAGCCCGTCGTTCCCCGGCTACTAGCTCAGAATTAAATAGGCTGATCGGTTTGCTGTATTATTACTCCAGTTTTCCCTTGAGTTTCCTCTGGAGCTTTTGCGTAGTCCAACACTCAAAACCCCACACTTTTTCTGCAAGCGACTTCCTTTTCGCAAACTTTCTCACCAACCCTTTATTCCCTTCTGTTTACGGATGCCTATCTAACCGGCAATGGCACTGTACTTGAATGGAATGGGTATCCTGTGTATGTATTTCTAGAAAGTTGTGTTGGTGAGAGTGGTTATGGCCAAACACAACGTAAAGCATTGACTGCACCTCGAGCTGTGGATCAATTGTCTGCTTAAAAGTTTACCACTGTGTGTGATCACGAAGCCCTAAAATTTGTCTGACACTTGTTCAGATCTCTCCATAATTCTTCAACACCACTTGTTCAGCCTAAGTACATAACCTCATCTGCTTATGGTTAGTATGAATGGCGTAAATTTGGCGAGGGCATTCCTCGTGAGAACTGTAGTTCTCAATATGGACGGTCTAAAGAACTATGTTAACCTGATTGTTTACCTGTTTGACCACTTTCTCCGAATCCTAATTGCAAGATGTTTGACGCAGTGTGTTTTATCGGAAATATTATGAATTTTTACAGACCTAGGTTGAATACCATTGTGCAATCTCTCTTTCCAAAGCCCTTATTCTAAGAGTTTGTATTCCTACTCGGCGGTTTGTTATGGCTGAATAACCAACCGGTTGTCCTGTTGTCATTTAGACCCACTGTTGCCAATGGCCTACACATCAACCATCAATACCGACACTGTAAGCATGTCAAACAGTGTAAACACTGCTTGCAATAGCAGTATGCTCATATTTCGAAGTGGACTCTTTGATCAACGTTTCTTGTTGTGTGTGGAGAACTCTAAGATGAATACCGCAGGCTGTTTTTGCACAAAATTTGGGCTTCGGTGCTCAGTGAATCTTATTCACCACGACAGCAGATGTAAAGTCCATAACTCGTGAAGGAATGTTGTATACAATAGCTAGTAACAATAGAAATTACTTCTCTGCAAAAGTTGACTTAGTAGTTAAATGAATCCACCTGCCATCATGTTTCTGAGTTTTCTTAAGTTTTCCTCCTTTTTTCAGTGCGCACAGGCTTTCCCACCTGTCATATTTACGGCTTAGGTTGATTAAAATAACTGCCTACGTAGACCAGTTCACATCCTGTCAAGACAGCCAGAGTGCGAAAAATCATTCCAGAGTTCTCCCCGACTTATTGAGGACCGCTATGATCCTCAAAATTTCACCAAAACTTTTACGAAAACCATGAGGCACCGGAATCAAACTTTTCTATAAGAAATTCCAAGATTACCTTAAGCCATCACCACTTTGGTGAATTTTGTTTAGATCTTTCGTTTGGCTTGCATTCAAACTTCAACTGTTTTCAGTAGTGGTTGTTGCCCAGCTGGCCTTTCGCTATATCTGTGTTATTTATTTATCTATTTATTACATCCTGTGAGGGTACTCAACCTGGGGGTACTCAACCTACTTGTTCAAATTGCACAAATTCCTTTTTGCTTAAGAAGATCTTGGATTTGTTTGTTCTGTTATCGTAATAAAAAGATGGATGAGTAATTTGGTATTTTTGCGCTGAATTTTTGGTGCTCATTTAAGCAACAATAATGAGGACGTCATTTTTTGTTTGAAACTGTTAGTATTTATGTCATACTCTCAGCTTGGACTTTGAGGCCTGGGAGGCTCTAAGGTATGGATATTCACATGCTTATCTTGACTGGTCGAAAATCACCCGGGGTAGTTCATACTGTTTGTAAAGATCTGGCCTGTCAATGATGCCGTGCGTTCCGTAGCATAGCTGTGAAGACTGATACTGAAATGTCAGATGAATTGATTATGAACTCCGCACAATATCTCAGTAAATTAAGGGGTGAATCTGCTCAGTCCATATTGTTGGAGGTGGTGCTGTTTATTCCAGATATTTTTTTTATAATTCTTATCTGGAGCAGTGTATTTTGGGGAACTAAACCGGCTGAAAAACATGCCGAGAAGTTGTTTGTTTGTTACCATACCTTTTCAAGTGCAACTGCACAAAGGTTACACCGAATGCCGGCGCCATTGTGCTGCAAGATCAGCCGCTCTCCGTGGCCTAACACCCGCATTCGGATTTGGTTTCTTCATCTGTTGCGCGAAACTCAAACGTTTCCTTTACATACATCTGTACAGATACAGCTGAATGTCCATATTTTGTTGCCAATTTTCCGAGTGTTGGTCATGATTTAGTATGGTGTCTTGGTACATGGAGACGCTGAGTTTCACGCGTACAACCGCGATGCTGCCGTTTTGTCACACCATTTTAGGTGTTCCGATCATGTTCTCATCGTGTAAGAGTGTGGCAAGCAAAACAACCATTGCGCTTGCCTACAGTTACAGCGAACTAGAGATCTGTTTTGGATATAAATGGAAAAAGAAAAGAATTATTATGCATCCCAGCTGTACGCCCTCATAGTTGCCAAGTATGCGCTTGGCATGCCGGTTATCTAACCCGTGGCCAGGGTATTCATAACACAGGTACACAGACGTGTAAAAGTTAGCATCGAAGAATGTTTTAGTAAAAATATTCAGTTTTGAATGTATTGTTGTGGCTCAGAAACCTTATTGAACTTGGGCACAGCTCATTAAATCTTTATTTGTGTTTGGCGATTGAGACCAGGAACTTGCTGCAGATGGTACAAACACTGTATCGCTTTATTTTTAGGATTTTCAACCCAAGATGGTTAATGCCTTCGAAAATTTGTTCATCTAAACAGAATTCTGACAAGAAGTCACTAAAATACGCAACCGGGCTGCACTAAACACTTCAAAACACCATAGTTTATGGTAGACTGTTTTCGGTTTGCCCGTGGTGGACGGCAAAAGCTGTCAACTGCTCCGAAATCGTTTCCGAAAGGCTACCGAGTCTGTGGGTCAGAAAGGCCGACTGCTGACTGAACACTGAAGCGCCAGTCAACAACGTCCGACGGAACTCAATGGTTCAGGCACGTTCTAGCGGCATTTCCAAACAACTGCCCAAGGCCGACCAGACAGCCTTGATTAGGTGTTAATTATGGCATCGTTCTTCGTAATTTTGCACTCAAATAAGAAGCCTTCGCGTCCTTGCTGGTTGAGTTTTTCTACGCACTACGGTTCTCAAGCCGGGGGTTGTAGTTAGTTACAACAGACTAGTGATACCTCAATCCAAGAAAAAAGAACTGCTGGAGCTTTGAACGAGTCCAAGAAGCGAAAACAAGATTATTGTGAGGCAGGGTGAAATTGACTACTGAAATTCTCATCACGGCATCACCCAACTGTGATGCGGTGATATGTTGTTTCCCCATGATTCAATTTCCTTTGCCCCGATAGCCAAAAAAGGCATCGCCGGTCTTCACTGGTAACTTGATGCTGAACCTAAATTTGTGGTCTAATCTGTAATCTAATCCAATCTAATTTGATACCTAATCCTCAATTAGTAGGCAAAGCACAGCGTAGTTATTTTCAAAGGCAAAATGATGCAGAAATATCGGAAAAGTACTAATGTCGTGTCGGCTCATAAGGGCTAAGTTAGAGCGTCACAGACCAATTAGCTCTTAAGGGTCATGGAAGGTGGTATCGGCGACCAAATATCGGGGCATTTTGTTGTTGTTTGCTTCCTGATAACCTGTGAATATGGCTTCCGTAATCGTCACTCTTGCCTCACATTCCTTTTGTTTTTCTCGGATGAGGCGATGGATCTCCTCAAGATTGGTTTAGCGGTGGAGGTGCGCTATCTTGACGTCACTCTGTCAACTGTCGTTTTCTCATGGGTAAACTGTCGCTCTTTATGGTACATCCTGTAACGAACAGCTGGACAGAGAAATTCTTAATCAGTAGGCCATCCGGGTAGTTGCAAATTACCCTTCCTCGTTAAAAATGAAAGCCATCAGGGAGATCTCCCAGTTCTCTATTTTGGTTAATTCAGTGTTTCTAATGCATGTCAATGACCTAGTCCCGGACTTATAATCTCATACATATTTTCCTTACCGGAGATATTGGGACCACTGAAAATCCTCAAACTGACAAGGTGCGATTAGTCCAAAGCAAAGTGGCACATTAAACAAAAACCTAGGACATTCCAACCACCGCTGCTAGGTTCCGCTTCTTAACCAATTAGGGCCCTATTGACGCACTATACCTTAATGCCCAGCCCTTCCAGGAAACTCTTGAAAATTTTACGCAGGCAAGGGACCTGGGCGATCGCGTTCAAATGAATTCAAAGTTTATACTCAATATGATTCAGCAGCACAGAAGGCAAGGAAGGTCCAGTGCGAGCTCTTGAAGGCAATAGAACCGAATAAACCAAACGTGTTTATGCTTTTCAAAGCCTTTGTGCGTCCGCGCACTCGACCCTGTGTGCAAACTTGGTCTCTAATCCTCAGAGAGCAGACGGTTACTAGAAGCAAGCCAAAACTGATCTCGCCAAAACCAAGAGGTTTCCAAATGGAGAACGTTACAAGGAGTTAGTCCAGTCTGACTGCGCGTTTCAGTGATATGTTGTTCATAGCTGTTCGATTAAGTGATCACATTGTCAAGGTTACCAAATAATGCCCATTCGTATGCAAGTACTGTTTTACCAATAAAGCATAAGTCCAAAACTTTGTGAAGTTGAACGGTTAACGGTGTCCTCAAAATCTGGGGTAAATTCTACATTATTTCCAATGCAAATTCCACCCAATCGGCTACTTGATTAACGTGTTGGTCAGTTATACTCGTCCGATTAAATGATTCACAGAAGTTTGGCACGACACATTTGTCCGCGGCGCTTACCTTGCGTCAGGCGTAATACCTTAGGATAATTGGGTACGCTGTGTAATATTAATGCGACTGTTCATCTCTCTGAATAATCTCCCTCCTTGGTATATGAAAATATTCAAGAGATATTGAAGTGAGTTGCAACATTCTGGTCAGAGATCTTTCTCGGTGGAAAGCATAATGTCAGTAAGCTCGATTTCGTCAGAAAAACACAACAAAATTTCTGGAAAATACAGTGAACGACGACCCTTTATCACCATAACCTGATGTGTTCTACTTACCTTGGCTGCTCATCATAGGATCTCCAAAGTGAATCAACTTGCACTGCGCACGAATGACCCTTTGTTAGTGATATGTAGCCAGTAGGCACTTCGATATGAGACAGAAGCAGTGTTGGTTCCCCATTTAATTTTCAAACCACTGTGAAATCCACGTGGTTTTTATCCGGTGAGGAGTTATCTGCTCAGTAGCGTTATCAAAGGGGATAATGCGGGGGAATATATGTCGGGTGCGGTTGGAACTCATGTTCTTCCTGATGGCTTGATGGGTGCGATAAAGGCACAGCATTATGTCACGGCCGAATACAGCTTTGGCGGCACATATTTATCTACCACGAACATTCTACTGCACTACTCTCCACCCATCATGTCCTTGAACAAGCTGAACAGTCAACACAGAGGCACAAAATGCTCACTTTTGACGAAGACACACATGAACGGTTACCCGATCCCCATGCCATCCATCAAAAGGAAGTTGTACAGCATGTACCTACCTAGCGGAAATCTGGTTCTCTGAAGCAATTTATCCAAGACGAGTCGTCATGTGTGTGGCATCAACGTTTTCAATGCCCGGGAAACGTCGAAAGAGTTATTTGTTGCATGCGGGAAAAACTTACATGACTAAAATGGCCACTTTCAGACTCCACCGGAATACTCGGACATATTTGCGGAGCTTTACGGGAATTGACGACAAGTTGTCCACCTAAGTAGGCAAAATGTAAACATCGACCAACTTAACGATGGAGGTCGTCGCTTGACTCGGCAGGCTTAAATATGAGAGGTGGTCAGCACCTTTCCAAATTCATCTTCAAAGTATTGCCGAACTTACGATGACGGAGTTCAGTACTTCAACAGACCACTATGTTCTATTGGCTGGTCGCATGTCAGACGTCAGTTAACGTGGAGCTTCTAAAAAAGAAATTTGCTGATTTGGTGGTTGCGCTTCAGGTGATAGGACTTCAAGTTGCTCATCAATATGAGCGTCGCTAACAAACATTAGGATATGGTTTTTTTCTGCGTATGAATGAATAAATCTCGAGTTCCGTGAAATTGACAAGCAAACCCAATATGAACAAGGATGTCTAGAAACGGAGAGTATTTCCGTATTTCCGCACCTTCACAGCGTCGTCAGAGGGCTGCTTGGTCCCATTTGAAAACTTTCGGTACCAGGTGAATAACCTCACGTGTCGTTGCAGTGATGTACCCTGGTACCAATCGATGGTGCTCATCTGGAACTACCATAACGATGGAGAATAACCAATGTCAAGCATAGCACGAATATCCAGGCTGATTCACTGATTTAGCTACTGAATTACTGTAAATAGTTTATATTCAACCCACTTGCTTTCTCGATACCGATGACGGTCCCCGAAAATGTGGCTCAAGAACTGGAATCCCTCGTTCCAGCGGCGTCTTCATGGACTTTTGAGACGCGTTTCGCCAACGCGACGCCCTCCTTAGTTATTTGTAAACCACAGAGATGCCGAACGCGAGCAACGTTGTTTCGTTGCAAGCTGATGTGGTTGTGGATGCCGTAGGGCCTAAGTGCTTGTGGCCATCAACAGAATACGAAGCAAGAAACAAACATGCAACGAGAAACATGAAACTCAATCGCCGAGGTTCTTATTTCAATGAGGAAACAATAAATACACATTTTAAGTGAAGAATTTTCGAGGTTAGGTTGTAAAATTTGAGCTTTCTCAGGTAAACTGCTCTAGTCGTTGGGAAAACAGAAATTACAGGCCTGAGCCCCACCAGGGAGCTTACGGGTCACCCAACTCATAGTGAGGGTCTAATCACGAACAAGCAAAACCCAAACATATGATTGTTCCAAAGTGACTCAGCCGCTCAACCAAAGATTCCACGGTATTTTGTGGTGTAGTGGAATTAGCTTGTGCACTTGATATGGCCCGGCCGCTGGTCCGTGGTTATATTTCGAGGTCTGTTGCCCCAATTCTCTTCAACATTCTCCCCTCAGTGCATAAATAACCAGGCTAAAACCAGTTATTTCGTCTTTTCATCTTTGACGCTCTCGTCCGTTTTTGCGGAGATAATCATAAAAATGTCTCAAAAAGCATAGCGCCAGAAATAACATCGACCTTATTCCTTAGGAATGATAGCATCTTTAAGGTGGGTCGCTTCGTAAGACACTGTTCGGTTTGCTGGCAGTCATCCACAGCACAAAATTACTAGTAGGTAGGATGAAAACTTTTGAAAGGTCCGAGGGAGTGTATCGTACATTAATTTGACATTTGAAATTCCCCACGTTTCTTCTGTCCCTATTTGTAGCCCCCGCTCCACCTTGCGTCGAGTGCGTGCGTATGAACTGGAGTTGGTTTGTCCCGACCACTTCACTCATTTTACCTTAAGGTCATCCAGCCATTTTTTGGCCTACCTTATGCACATTACGCGTCAATCGAGGGTACCGTTTGACTTTATTACGAAGGTTCTTCGATGTGGCTAAGTTTATTCCTAGATATCCGAAAACAGAAATGCTAGGTTTCTGCTAGCCTTGTATTTTGAGAAGCGACAGGTAGCTACAAAGAGGTTCAGCGAGGAAAGAGAGGTCAGTGAAGAGCAATTTAAGGTATGTGGACAAATTTTGTGTTGTTAAGTCAACTGATGCACTTGATAAAAGTCCCAGTCGAGTTACGATGTGGGTTACACAAACAAGCACTCTAAATTGTCTTGGAACGTTTCCTCATTTGTATTATCCATCCATTTTCCCATAATTAACTCTTTCTAAGCAATCGGTCGCCCTTCAACCGATCCAAAAACGCACACCCTAAATATCCCTGGAAAATGGTTTGAACGGAAGACACTTTACATAAAGTTATAGCCTTTGACGGTGTTCATTCGAAACCTTAAAATCTCTCCAGGAAGTCGCGGTTTTACAAAAGTTGTTTAGGCGTACTCAAGGTCAACTTCGGTAGGGGAATTCATGTTTTTAATGGCTGCCATTGCTCAGCATGATGCCTTCGTGAAGACCGTGGGAAATTTTGTGGAAACGTTGGTTTATTCGCGTGTTTTCCCTTGTGCTGAATTTGGAAATATTTCGAAAGAGTACGTAAACAATAGTTGTGTCGTCTTTGTCCGCACAAAATCCAAATGGCGTAGCCATTCGCAACCTATGTAGGAAGAAGTTTCCTATCGTTACAGTGCGCGTCCCGCCAAACAAAGGCAAGGAATTCATCGCGTCTGGTAAGGTTAGTGGATTTTTTTTCATGATAATCGGCGTACGCTGTACAGAGTGCACGGCAAGGGTTTTATCTTCACCGGTGTATTGCCTCCTTGATAGTGCATTGGGTGGATTTAGTTGGTTTATGGACAGTGCGACCAGACAGTATGATAAGTTGGCCAGTACTTCGCCCGCTCGAACAAAATGCTATGACCAACCTATTGCTGAAACATGCAGCTCGATTGGGCTAGCTCAACTTATGTGTCGCAAATTCGAAAACTCCATAGTTTCGGCCAAACTAATTTCGGATTCCATCCAGTGAGTGGCGCCAAGTGAAGAGCGGCCGCTCACTAGAAATAAACCGAAATTAATTTCTCCAAAACCATGCCGTTTTTGAATTTGAGAATTTTACGGGAAGTTAGCTTAATCCGTCTGAGCGTTCCAATGGTGTATTGCTCGTAGCATTTTGCTTAGGTGAGTTTATTTTCAAGGCCACCATCCTCGGCCGATTCGCATGTGATTACTAGTTTACGGGATAAAGCGCGAGATCAAATCTGACGACATTTAAACGTTCTAGGGTGTTCTTTAAGTGGGCGGTAACATCTACAGAATATCCAATGCAGATGCTTTTCAGGTGGATAGCTGAATAACGTTCGTATGCGTTATACTCGTCAGGCGTAACAAATTAGATAAATTTTTTCAGGGACCTTGGCACAATACAGTTTCCTGGGAAGCTCGTCTTGCGTTCAGTATAATAATAGAAGATAACCTGATGCATTTTGCACCAGTGATGTGACTGTGCACCTCTATGAATGATCCCCATTCTCAGGTACACACAACTAGTCATTAGATAATGCAGTGTTTTCAGATATCTTCATATTAATTAACAGCGCCGCGACGTCTTTCCCACTCAGAATAATAACACCCCTCAGTTGGAATACGTCATAAAGCGCAGCGGCATGGTCGGAAAATGAGGCCAGTCGTTGCTGTTCACCATGGTAACTGTACGCGTTGTTGTTTGCCTTGGCTACTCATCGCAACTGCTAGTTTCTGCGCGCGACCCTGGTTGTGAGGACTCAACTACGCCTGACAGCCTAATTCCACGGCCAACGACGGTCCTTCATACTCGCATATGTTGTCCGTCTGACTCCTTGACGATTGAAGAATACACAGCCGTCTCTGACGAATTATTTGCTGTTATTTATTGGTTGTATCGCTGCAAACGTAACGGGAAGTAACTTCAGTTCTCGTTCTCCGGAAACCATTTCATTTTACAGGGATTCTGAAAGGAAAAAGCATAACCAGTCTCACATCTTGTGTAAAGTGGTTCAGAATTCTTAGTGTTACAAAGGCCAAGGCACTACTTGCTCAATTAGTCGCACTGTAGATAATGAACTATCCGTATGTATATCAATGTTTCTATGTCATGATTCAGTGACATACTTGTTGATTTCCCTGTGAATCGGCGGTCAACAGCGGTCATTTTCTTTTGTTTCCCGACTGCTCATGAGTAACGTGACTTACTTACTTCCGTTTACTATAATGCCGTTTTGTTTCCTTGCCGCTCGTTCCCCTTTGTTTCGCCCCTACTTAAGGTCTGCTTATTCTTCACTAGCTGATATCAATATTTGTTGCCCGTCCGTCACTGCTTGCAAGTTAGTCGCAGTTCTACCTATTTTCGAGCGTCCGCCCTGACAGAAGAACGGACTGACCGGGGATCAAACTCAGAGCTCCTCGGATGAAGGGCGAGCGTGTTGTCCACTACACCAGCTCAGCACCCGGAGGACCCTATTTTTTGTGTTGCCTATGCACCGCATCTTTCAGATAGCCTTTGGGGAGACTTGTTTCAAACGAGCCTAAGCGCGCAATCTGATTTGTCACGTGACACGAGCTGCCGCATCACGCAATCAATCAAAGACAGTTGCTTACCTCCCGAACGTACTGACTGTTTTCTGCGCCGTCATCTCTCCATAAGGCCAACTTACACAGACTGACTGCCCGTNCTGTCTTTGGAGTTTATTGTATATGAGAGCTTCCCGAAAAGAAGACCCCTGGACATCCACGACCGGATTATTATTTATTCACTGACCTGGGCCAACGACGAACTATTTTAAAAAGAACAATTCTTAGTGAGTCTGTTCCATTCGACCCTTTTTATTATTGTGTACTCAATTCAGAGTAATTATATTTATTTCTTTGCCACACGCTTCCTAAGGTAGCTTTTTTGGGTACCCAGACCACTACAAGCTCAACTTATGTGTCGCAAATTCGAAAACTCCATAGTTTCGGCCAAACTAATTTCGGATTTCATCCAGTGAGTGGCGCCAAGTGGAGAGCAGCCGCTCACTAGAAATTAAGCGAAATTAATTCCTCCAAAACCATGCCGTTTTTGAATTTGAGAAATTTACGGGAAGTTAGCTTAATCCGTCTGCGCGTTTCAATGGTGTATTGCTCGTAGCATTTTGCTTAGGTGAGTTTATTTCCAAGGCCACCATCCTCGGTCGATCCGCATGTGATTACTAGTTTACGGGATAAAGCGCGAGATCAAATCTGACGACATTTTAATATTCTAGGGTGTTCTTTAAGTGGGCGGTAACATCTACAGAATATCCAATGCAGATGCTACTCAGATGGATAGCTGGATAACTTTCGTATGCGTTATACTCGTCAGGCGTAACAAATTAGATGAATTTGTTCAGGGACCTTGGCACAATACAGTTTCCTGGGAAGCTCGTCTTGCGTTCAGTATAATAATAGAAGGTAACTTGATGCATTTTGCACCAGTGATGTGACTGTGCACCTCTATGAATTATCCCCATTCTCAGGTACACACAACTAGTCATTAGATAATGCAGTGTTTCAGATATCTTAGTTGTGGTTTAGTTGGTTTACGGGCAGTGCGACCAGACGGTATGATAAGCTGGCCAGTACTTTGGAGTTATGGCACAAATAGAACGGAAGGAGACGCCCATTTTTTGGAAACCTTGTGGAATCCCGTTGCAACCGAAGGGGGCTGACAGCTGCATTCTCAAGTTTGCTTAGGCATATGTACTGACTAAATGACTGCGTCCGATGGTACTTGGTCTCATCACCTAACCTCACGGCATACTGACTGTAACCGAATGCGGTATCTAATTATCAATCATGTCTTGCTTACGACAACGCGCTGGATAGTGGAAAGATAGTGATATTAGTGCGGGACTAGGAATCTATTACTGTAATGTTTTCATTTGTTTTTATCAGTTCGCCCTAGGGCGGCCCTTACACTTCGAAATTGTCTTATTCCACGGGTCTGATCAAACTCTCTCTTGAACCGAGACTGAATTGTTTCCTCTCTAAAATCCGCTGCGACAATCGAAAATGTGGTCGCAGAGTACGTGGTATCTGAGAAATCGATCGCCAGTTTAAAACACTTACCTCGCTCCTTACGAGATTTGGTAAATTTGTGCATGGTATTGGTCTTTTATCTTTACATTTTAACCTTTTAGGTTTTCTGCGACTTCAGGAGCAGTTAGAGGTTGCAGGAACTTCCAGACTGACAGACAAAAGTTGAAGCAGCCCAGCTTTTAAGGAGAGAAATAACTTCCATTAATAAAGTTTTCGCGTGGGTTGAAAGTACCCACCGACTGTTTGCGGAATTCCACGTCAAGCATTCTGACCAGTCAAGAATCCACATGTTTTATTTTGGTTATTCTGTCACTCTCTTTCAAGTTGCACTTCCTTACTTGTTGCGTGGTTGCACCCAACATCAGGCATTGCTTTACACATTTCAGTCGTACATCCGTTTGTCTCACAAGATTCGACAATTCTTCTGATATTCGAATAAGCGAAAAAGCGTGGCATCAACTCAGTTTAGGTATCGACTGTAACACTCATCTTACATTTCACCAAATGATGAATGGATGAATAAGGATGATGTATACCTTGGAAAGCAGCAAGGATGCGGACAATTTATTGGTTGAGGAATCGGTCACATACGACTTATCGGAATTACTTTGTCCCTCATTGGAGTCATTGGTTTGTCCAATAGTCCGCAGGCTTTGTGGCATCGTCGCAGACGACCGATGGCCGTAAGTCTAACTGCATACAAAATGTCTGATAAAATAGAATTACAGCCGCAACTTATTCAACAGTCGAGGAGAAAATTCGTGTGAGTGGGTCAAGTAAGCAAACATTTCTGAAATTCTTTTGACTCGTCGTTTTTCACTTTCATCTCTGATGAGTGAGTACTTTGCACTGCATTTTCTAAAAAATCTGCTGGTCGTTACAAATAATTATATCTGCGGACGCCATAATGCTAGGTATGTGGCTCCTTGTCCGAGATGCCGTGACTGGGGTTCAGCACTGCACGGAACCGGACGGCTTCTGAGCCACAAACCTCTTGATGACAGTTAAGATGCGCGTGATACTGTTTGAAGGCATGCCCCCTCTGTTCATTAGGGCGCGTTTCAAGGCGTAGTCATCAAATGTCCGCTGACAGATTTTTCTTTTATTAGAAAACTACTGTTAGCATCCAATCCCAAAGTGTTCGGTGTCCAAGATCTTGAACGCCACGTACATCTATAAGGGAAGCAGTAACATGAGTACACTCATATTGACAATACTTTTGGAAAGTAGGTTGAGAACAGGCGGTCAAATGTAGGTTCTATTTTTCAAGAGTGTAACGGTGGGATATAAATAAATTCAGTATTTTCCGGGACAGCAAAGCAACCGATGTGATTCAAATGCTGGATGAACACACGTCTATTTAGTTTACTGCCATGGATGATAAGAATATCAAGCGACTGTAGCGGATGTGTGAAAATGGAGGAACACGGTTAATGCTTCTAAAATGGGTATGGAAAACTCTGAGACTTACAATATTACGCAGGTTACTGTCAACAAGCACTGCATTGCCTTGTGTACGGCAACAGGGGATAAACTAGCGGAAGAGTAAACAATCGAATGGAACGGGTGCACCTCCACCACAGTCATCTGTTGGCACAGTCCAGCGTGTCAGCAGAAGCTGATGCTGACCGCTTAGCAATACGTCGTAGTATATGGACGGCGAGACCACACGGCCCAAAAACATCTTTCTCACTTCACCTGAAAATGACTCAAAAGGAAATGCGGAAACTGATCCAAGTTCCACGTACCCTCACATCACCNCCCTACTTAAGGTCTGCTTATTCTTCACTAGCTGATATCAATATTTGTTGCCCGTCCGTCACTGCTTGCAAGTTAGTCGCAGTTCTACCTATTTTCGAGCGTCCGCCCTGACAGAAGAACGGACTGACCGGGGATCAAACTCAGAGCTCCTCGGATGAAGGGCGAGCGTGTTGTCCACTACACCAGCTCAGCACCCGGAGGACCCTATTTTTTGTGTTGCCTATGCACCGCATCTTTCAGATAGCCTTTGGGGAGACTTGTTTCAAACGAGCCTAAGCGCGCAATCTGATTTGTCACGTGACACGAGCTGCCGCATCACGCAATCAATCAAAGACAGTTGCTTACCTCCCGAACGTACTGACTGTTTTCTGCGCCGTCATCTCTCCATAAGGCCAACTTACACAGACTGACTGCCCGTATCTGTACGTTTGTACATCTTTTGGTGCTTACTTGCTGTTGCTTCCAGAAATCCCTGTTGCTTCACTGACCATTTTCTGCTCCTGCTGATTGCGCTATTATTGACCGTACGTTTGACGAGTTCACGATTCATACTAACCCTCTTGTCTATATAACCAGTTACTGACAGTACTCAATACATCACCTGTTGTCCTCATCCGTCTGTTCCTATTGTCTACTGTGTACGAACTGCGTATAATCTGATAGCCGCAATCGTCCTGTGAGATTCTTAGCTGCCCGGATCTCACACTACGGATTGTCGGACGCAGCGAAGCTAGAGTTGTGTAACAAGGCGGTCTTGAGCTAAGGTGGTATAGACTCGATCCCTAGGATACATGGACCCTATGAGGCCTCAACCGTGTACGCACGGAGGTAGCCGAAGTGGCGACCTAATAAGTGGACAGGCGTCTGCTGTCAACTCTGCTCCTCTAGAGTATTAAATCCTAACTTTACTCTACTTCTGCGGGCATCACCTATACCCTGTAGCTCAGTAGAAAAAACTGCCCTGACAACTCTCCCTTCACCTGAACGCCAGCCACCCAAAGAACTCCCTAACTCAACGGTCAGCCCCATAATCAACATTCTGCTTGGGTTCGGACCTTCTTACCCCTCCATTCACTGATATACCCACATTGTTGAGTACATCTCGGTCGACCCTGAACTCACCCAGTTAGCCATACTTCGTGCATAACCATTCCTTCCCTAAATTCTCACGGTGCCAAAACGCACCACGAGTGATTTCAACTATTTCCAATTTAGAATAGCCGGCTCGCCATTGAAACTATCAATAATTTCAACGACATTCACAGAAAATTGAAGAGAAAG
>SJOL01006774.1:7527-22628 GCA_004794785.1 Opisthorchis felineus
ACTGCTTCGTGGCATTATTTTCAGTGTTTATACTAAGCCTCTCACCTTGGATGCATTGTGGTCTGCCATACAGGCACACCTGTACCCGTTTGCCCATCCAGTCCACAAAGCTTCACCAAAAAGGTAGTAATAAATTATTTGTGATATGAAAATTAAATCAAACAAATTTGAGGATTGTTGAACACACACAGCTGGGCCAAAAATCGACTTGTGCAACTGCCGCACTTTGAGGGTTGTTCCCGCCACAAAAATTAGTCAGCTGATTGAGGAGTACTCAGAGCAACCAGTCGGGAGAATTACCAGGTGTTGGTGACAACAAGTAACGGGTGGAGAAGATAACAGTGTTCACAATAAGTCTGATTTGCCAAAATGATCGCATAAATCCGTCTTGGCTTATCAGGACAAGCTGGAGAAAGCCAACGAGGATCCGTGCAATTTGGTTTCAAGTAGAACATAAGGTTGACGGAAACTCGGGCGCTGCGCCCACCTGATGAGCCCGAAGTGGAAGGGCGAAACCGGTCGTGGGCTGTCGAATAATTTTTTAGCAACCTTATGAGTACTGTATTACGTCTATACAAGTAGGATCCAGTTTGATGCGATGAGCCACAAATTTCGTAACTAGGGCGAGGCACCAGCAGCTAGCTTACAGGTGGTAGCCAAGCGGAGGTTTTGTGTGCTTTTTTGAAACTTTCAGAATTGCATTATTGGTGACGCACCAAGAACAAATTAAAAGGACATACTGAAGTTAAATGTTTTTTTAAAATTTTGGTTGCATGCGCTTTACGGAGAACAACTAGAATGAACTGGAGAGAGGACCGAGAAATGAGTCAGCCAGGAACCTTTGAAGGCTATTCCGGTGGGGTGGGGGGTGGGGGGAGAGACAGTAGTCATATGAAGGTGGGGCACTTCTAATTGGCAATGGGGATTAAGACCAGGAGTCGAGAAGGGCAGAAGGGCCGAGTTAATCACACCGCTGATCAGCCACTCATGGCCGAAGGGTTAAGTGTTCAAACTACCCGCCAAGAGGTCGCGGGTTGAAAAATTTGTGCAGTTTAGTTAGATGCCCATTGCCAATGATTCCCAATGGGGATGATACAGCTGTACGGTGCCTCTTGGCTTCTCAGCATAGAATGGTTTCACTTACAGGACAAAATCTCAATTAAATATGTCACGTAACTCGAAATATCTCGGATGATTCTAGAGGATAAGGCCATTGGAGGAAAGATAATTACCTTTTATAATGATAAAACCAACGGCGGATTCATTTTTTGACACAAACCACCGGGAGAGAATCTTTCACATATGTATGCTAACAAAATTTTGAAGAAAATTTGGAGAAGACCCCAAGAGGATTCTCGTTGAACGAGGTTCACATTATTCCATGTATTGTATATCTAGGTAGGTTTTGAATTTTTCTATGAGGCAGGCACAATTTCAGAAATGTTGTCTGTCTACTCATGCGAACCGAGAAGATCCCCTCTTTAGTGCGGACGTATGGCTGTGGGCGGTACAACCATCCAACGAGACCGCGTTGCTTGCTCAGCAAAGCTCTCTCAAGTTAGTCAGAATATTGATCGTTTTGAATTAGGTGAGTATGAGGCGTATTTTTTTCCAGTGATCGTTCAAGGAAATATAGGTTTAACATGCAAAAAGCAATAAATTACAACACCCTTACTAGATATGCAGAATAAGGAAAAATTCAGACTAAACAAATTCACAGCACAGCACAGAAAATCAAATATTTCAGTTGAGAAATCTCGGAGTCCCATAAATGAGTCTGATGATTTCTAATACTTCAGTGGTAACATTTCTCCTTGTGGATAGGTATTGATCTGTTTAAGCATGGATCTCTGTCGGCAGACGACTGGTCCATGACTGTTCACCTTTAAATCAAACTGTTACATTTTGGCTACCGTAGACATTACCAGACACATGTGCGTCACAGTCGTACAGGATGCGATTTCAAATTACGTCGTTCTTTTTATCTGTCGCTGCAGCACGGTAACAACAGTACATGAACTCAGTACGGATGCGTTGGCTTGCTTGCAAAACTCGGTCAAGAGCGCCTTAAAAGAACGGAATTGTTTGTTCCGTTCATCCCAAAAGACAAACAATGAGTGAATGGCTCCACCAAAAACGGTCGTCGAATCCTAGAAACTGACGTGATTTGAATGTTCTCATTTAAAAAAACCAGTTGATTTTGAGCTGCAGTTTGGAAGATTTTTGTGTCATCCTGGTAGAAATCTTGTTTGTTATTGAGCCCAGAATAGGCTCTGGAGCGAAAAATGTGTACATTCGGTGTGCGGTGTCTATGTGGTTCAGTGATCGTAATGTAATGCTGCAGACTGCTGATGAACTGGGTAGTAGTATCTGATGAGGTGGTCCAAAGTGCCGACCCAGCTTCGGATGGAAGTTATTGGGTTGTCTGTCTATCAATAAAAAACAGTTCAAACACTGTCCAAGAATGCCAAGGAGAAAGCCTGAGAGTGCCCACTCAGTGAAAACTCTGCAAGTGAGTTTATCAATTTCGTGTCTGATAGGTTCTAATCGTTCAGTTGGTGGCTGCCAGTAAGGCGCTCCATTCTCGTGGGTGCTCTTCTGTCGGCTGGTGTGATGGAGTGCTCCATATCTATACGGTTCAACAACCGAAGGTTTGTGTTGCACCTGGGCAGGTTTTGGGGACAGTCATTCTTCAGAATCCTTGAGTCATGAGACTGTGCCATGGTACCTTTGGCGGGACGATGTCTTGAGGGTGCCTTCGTAAGTAAGACAGGTGCATCCACGTTGACTGGAGGCAAACCTGGCCAAAATATACCAGAACTGTTTTGGAGATTTAACAGTAAGGTATGGCATTGTTTATCGAGTTAACCATACTTTGAGTGTGGACGAACCACCGATGTCATTAAAAGCAGAATTCCAGCTCCAAACAAATCAGAACAAGCTAGACCCGAGTTCCACTGACTTTATACAATGCCTCCAAGGACGTATTGACTACGTCATCCTACCTGGCCAGTAGGAACAATGAATTCGCCCCTGGAGAAAAATTCTCAGAACTGCCTCACTTCTGAAATCGGTTGCACTGCAGGAATTCATTATACGTCCATAAGTTAGCACACTGACAAGATATTAGTATCTTTTTCATAGAAGAAACTACTCACAAGGTTGCTAAAGACTCTTCAACAGCCCATGATCGGTTCCGTCCTTATTGGGGCTCGTCAGGTAGGTGCACACCCCGAGTTACCGTCAACCTTATGTTCTACTTGAACCCAAATTGCACAGATCTGGACAAATACGCTCATTTCCAAATCAGCTGGGTTTTCACGGGAGACTTAACTGAATCTCTCGTTTATGATGTTCTTCTTCAACTGAATGTGCTGCACGCAGGCCGCCTCATGTTTCAGTTGCCACGATATTCGAGATATCGCATTATATTTCCATAAAAGAAACTACTCACAAGGTGGCCTTTGTGCAGCATATTCAGTTGAAGAACATGGTAAACAAGAGATTCAATAGAGTCTTCCGTGAAACCTTAGTTGATATGCAAATGATTTTCGACATTAGTATCTTACTTTCCTTCCATTGATAACATCATCGTTATCCATTATTTTCTTTTAAATGATCTCCGTCATGTTTCGATTTCCGGTGAAATGGTTTAATCTAGTTGATGCAGGTTTAAATATCTGTCAGATATTCCAGTTTCCGCTGAAAAAAAACGAATTTGACCAGGGATTTGTGACCCTCAGTTCCTTCACACACAGTGCCCGACTACTTTACGAGCCACAATGCAGTTTAAAATTAATTTGGTGCGAAAAGCTGGTAATTTTCGGGGCGTTAAGGAAGAAACAACTTTAGGGGTACACCACATTTTCGGTTCTTGCAAAACGTCCGCTGGACCGATCAAAATAGTTCGCATATGGGCCTGATTCTCCTTGAAAGAGATTTGGTGTTGGAAGAACATGCCCATCCGCAAACTGGGCAGGTATTAACGGCAAAAAGGGAGATTTGGTCTTGTATCGTCGTAATACACTACTCATAAGGTTGCTGAAAACTCTTCGATAGCCCACGACCGGTTTCGCCATTCCTGGGGCTCATCAGGTAGGCGCAGTCCCCGAGTTTCCGTCAACCTTATGTTCTACTTCAACCTGCGAAGCGCATCAGCTTGAAGTTGAACAAGGACTTGATACAACCTTTTAGAGTGATTCGGACGATAATTGCCAATGCAGCAAGGACACAATTAAGAATACTGTGACACGTATAAAAAAGAGCCACCTAGGATTTCCAAAGCAAGTTGCAGAGTTCACGGGTTAGCCCCAAACAGGATGAGGCGCATTCAAAACACACCGCCAGCGATGACAGCTGAGCCTAGGTCGTTGGCGGCTAACAGCTGAGGCAACTGTGAGCTGATGCGAACATCAGCTGATCTGAAAAACTAGAAATATTCGAGTACAGTGACTTGCTCAAATCTGATGTTTTCATTCCGTTGCGTTGCTGAAAAATCAACCTGCTAACTACTGCAGCGAGGACCAAGCCCCAACCAGAAAGGAGGTGCATGTATGAATAAGTGACCACACATCACTTGCTTATGAATAATAAACAACCCGTATAAAAAACTTGTATAGACGTAACACATTACTCATAATGTTGCTGAAAACTCTTTGACAGCCCACGACCGGTTTCGCCCTTCTTGGTGCTCATCACGTAAACGCAGTCCCCGGGTTTCCGTCAACCGTGGGTTCCACTTGGAGCCAAATTGAACTGATTTCGACAGATGCACTCGTTTGCTTAAAAACATCATACACGAGAGATTCAGCAGGGTTCCAGATGAGTCTCCCGTCAAAACCAAAGAGAAGATTTGATCTTCTTAATCATGAGTAAAACGAAAATACTCTCAGTCAATTCGGAACTTCACCAACCTTGTTTAAGCTGAATTCACCAAAATAGATTATTGCAGACTTCCGTGGAAACTGATTGATGGAGTTTCACTCGGCCAAGTTCCAGTCCTTGCTGTAAGCTTTGTTTTTAGGACCAAAACGGTCAGCTGCAAGCCACACTGCTAGATTCGTACATGTGGAATTTCAGAAATTTCCACATTGCTGGTACTCCCGAACTAAGAACAGAAAAACGACCAAACAATCGGTATCAACTAGTCTACTGACGTGATTCATTGTGGGTTATCAGGGCTGACCAACAGGGAACAAGTTTGCAATTCCAGCTGTTCATCTGGGTAACGTGAAGTTAACCATGCTTTGAATGAAACTCACTACTGGTTGATACTGATTTGGCGGGACTCGGTGCAACGAATGCCCTCTTTATTCAGTAGCTGCAGCTGGGCAAACCCTGTTCTGTATTGGTCTACTTGGTTAGTTGTACAGTGAGATTTTCTGATCGATTCGTTCCCTGAGCACATGAGCAAAACTGCCTTGTCCAGGGAAGAACTCAGGCAGCAACTAAACAACCTGAGTTAACAAAATATCCAAGCGTTGATATCAAAACAAACAATGTTTTCACGATAGAAATTTCAGCTACGTGGTGCGGAGTTCATTCCAAAATGGAGTCATCAACAAAACTAGTGAAACCTGGCAAACTTGTTTTTTCATGTTAAGTTTTCATCCTCAGGGATTACTTCATAGGTTGGATTCATCAATTCGCCATACAGATAATCCATTATTCCGCATTGGATTCAGTATATTAGTTATATCTAGAAGATCTGAAAAGTAATAATGAGAAGCCTTCACTTTAAATTCTTATACAGTTTTATTCGTACAGATGAAAATGTGATCTTATAGTGGCCGTCTTTGGCTCCGTGTACTCTGGACTGAACCCAATGAGGATATGTTATCGTTTTGCCCACTTTCCATCGCTTCTGTCCCTATGGTAGTCAGCCTTGGTCCTGCTTGGTCGCACTGACATGCAGATGCGTGTAAGTTACGGTGATCTGAACATAGCCCTGGTCATTTACACCCGTTTATTGGTCTAATAAAGTCTGTTGTCACCCCGTGAACCTAGACAGTTTGTCCTCACAAGTCACAGAGCAGAAAGCAAAAACACATTCGTCCTACGCTTCAGTCCATGGTCCCATTTCGTGCCTAGCGGTCTAGTTAAACTTTCCAATTGAAGGTCAAACCGGAGCAAGATACGTAACAGGTTCTATGTGAATCACAACTCATCCATCTATTCTGCTTGAGCATGAAAATCAAATTTATTGATCCAAAGGGTGACGCTGCAATGCTTCCCGATTTAACCAATGGAGACGGAAGCCCTGATCAAGTGTGCATCATCACAAACATTGTCTTTTCAGGTCGTCTCTTGTAAGCAACCGTTTCAACATACTTATTACACTCGTGTGTCGGCCAACACAAAACAGATCTGCGGGGCAAAATACACCACCACCTAGACTGCATAGTACAAGAGGTTGAAAGATGTGGCGTCTATCGTGCTCGACTGGTCATCGGAGGAATTGTACAAGGGAAACTGATGTTTACCTCCGGAAGCTCAGCAGTACTAGATACAGGAAATCTCTGCTTCAGATCACGCGGAGTTCCCCTACCCGTAAGCAAGCGCCACATTTCCGTTGATCTGCTATCAGACGTCAGTATACGATCATACTCTCGGAAGAGTCTGGGGTTGAGGTTTTCTCCTATTTTGACGTTGATTTTGCATCTGAACAACAAAGTGGATGTAAGGGTTCTGGTGATATCGTGGTCTCATCGTTTTCAGCTTGCTTGGTTGGGATCATGTGTCATGATTCTTGAAAGATTGCGGACAGGTTGAAGCGTCAACTAATGAGATTTGGGGATGAAAACATTCACGGGCGCATTAGGATTATTGAAGAAAGCCTGTGAAGTGATCAGGCGATCAGGGAATATAGCGAATACCGAATAGTTGTCCCAAGTAGGCGGAAACTTGAAGATATGTTGACCGCCCTTTCTTGGGCGCCTATTTTGCAGTGATGAGTAGGCGAACTCTGCGTAACGTTCATGGGTACGATGACTGATCACGTTCTATCAGCTACGATTGAATTTTTAGCTATAATTTTCAGTGGCACGCTGAGTCGGTAAGCTGAGCCAGAGTGGAGGTAAGCGAGTTGCATGGCTGGTGTACAAGTCCAATTAGATCATTGATGGAGTCATACATAGGGAATCATGTGACCGGTTGAGGAAGGTGTCAGATAGTTTAGATGAAGGAGGCTGATGCAGGAATGGTTTCGAAGGCCCTCGCTCACGATTACTATTTCTGTCGGACCGGTAAAGGTCATTGCTAAGGACAGCAAGCTGAGGCTTTAGGAATAACACGGTGTACTGCAGTTTAGTCATGAGTGAAACACCAGATGGCACCATGCAGGACTTAGCGGCCTGGATTGTTAAGGTGAGAGAACGTAAGGCATGTTTGAACAGAAATTTGGCTTAGTTAAAGAGTCGGCTGTGTGGTATCCAGAGGGGCATGAAAAATACGCTCTGAAAACAAAATTACAGTCAAACTGCTGTCGTCGAGAAGCATGCCTTGTGAAAAAAATCATCCGTAAAAGTCCACTGAGAAGCATGAGGTCAGTACAAGTAAGAAAGCCAGACCGGTCACAGTCTAGAGAAAACCCGTCTCCTTGTGAAGGAGGATCTACCGCTGGCCGTCTGACTCGGCCTCTGCATCTCACACTTCGACAGACATTTTTGGTAACTTCACCCACAGTGAGGTTTACAAATACTCAGTTGATATCCCTGCATCCCACAGGGAAGCTTCAGGTCCCTAAACGGCAGTCCACCCCTTCAACTACTCTTGCACGGCGGAATACATGGAGCGCACAACACGACAGGTATGCAGAAGAATGAAGCAGGATGACCGGTTTTGGATGGCAACCGGACCTACAAGATAAACTACTGGTAAGGTGACCGCCCACTTGCCTGTTACTAGTCATTTAATTAATTCTAGCACCTATCTAACTACCAAGATCCGTTCTGGCAGCAGCTGAAGCAATTGCGACTCATGCGTGCACTCAGAAAGCGATCGTACGCGCACTGGGACTTCCGTGGTCTACTCAAGCGAGCGTCGGTCAGTCAGTCCAATCACAGACCCCGGTTTATCTCTGTTCCACCTACATCTACCTACCTCTGTTCCACATTTTAGCATTACAAACCCTTCATCTGTGTTGACCAGAAGAAGGGATGGGGAAAACACTAATGTCAAGGCTTTTTTTCTGAATGTCACAATGCCTCATGCATGGGTTATGGTTCATTTTATTCGTGTCAGTGTATTCGAAAACCGCGATCGAAAAAACAGTTAAACTTGATTGATAATAGCTCACGCACTTCTCTCAGCGCATCTCAAAATGAAAATGTCAAAGTCCGGTGGAACCTCAAAAACTGACATGCAGAGCGCTTATGACAGGAGACATGGTCTCCCCACCTATTAGCAATTTGCGTTACACCGTTATTCCAATCAGTCAAATAGCTGCAGTTATGAGCACCGATCAAATCGAATACAGACGTAAAATTTTGACATCCTTCCTCTTGTCATCTGACGTCATGAGCATCAACGTGAGACCTCCCAAATTCCCCATGACAACCTGGCTGACAACCAGCTGGTGCGACCACAGAGTTATTCGTTTGAACTCTGTTAGTTCCTGGGTAGCGATAATTGAAAGAGAAGCTTTATTTTACACCAAAACATGGATCAAATATGCAACGGGGAGGTCTGATTCACGAATGATTTAAATGAATTCCGAATATGTTTCCGGGACGACCAGCCTTCATCTGGTTATTTTGTTGAGCCAACTAGGTTTCTAGGACTGTTAAAAAACTTCCATTTTTCTCGGTTAGAAAATGACTGTTACGGGGCTCAGTGTAAGGGCACTCGAAAAGCCATAGGAGAACTCCCGACATTGGTTAGGGTGAGAATCACCTAAGCATGTTTTACTGGATGTTCGGCTAAAATTTGAAAAATTCCTACACATTTCAAGTAGTGGTGGCTTTCTAGCTGAACTGTTGTGGTTGTCCCATTTGCTCCGTGTTGCTCGTCCGCCAACCTATCACTACGTCCACAGCTCTGGAAATCGGCATCCATACAACCAATCACATTTGAGCAACTCTGAGCGCCCACAAGGCCACAGCGCTGTGATTGGCTCCGTCCCAAAACCTGCTGACTTTATGGTCTGATCAGACTGTGGACCATATCTACGATGAACCTGGAAGCTGTTGGACCCTGAGCTGGGGGGTTTGACTTGATGATTCGGAAACTACAGGGGTTCTCTCGTAAGCTCCCTCTCATGGGATGCTACTCCCATTTAAGAGTACCACCTCATCCCCGTGAGACCTAGTTTCAAACTGACAACTTCTAAGAGACCGCTCCACAGTCCTCCCAAACAATAATCAAGGTGAAAAATTCGTGCTGCAGGTTTTTCAAAATTTTGTTACTAAGTAGGTACAGTTCACACAAGTTTGTTTGCAACAAGGTTTGTGGTCTCTAGACCCCAATTATCACTACAAGAACCTTGAATAATAGATTAACCTCCCAACAGAGTTCTCCCCAGGGGTTAAGGTAGCGTTTAACTCATCCATAAACTTATCCATTGCGTCCGCATAGAGGTCACACCCTGCGGTATACCACAGATCTACTGCCCGTGATGTTTCCTCTTTAGGTTGTCAAATTTCAGGATCCAAGGGAGATCGCTCGAGTGAATTCTATGATGGACCGATTTTCGATGTTTTATATGAATACTGGCGAAGAAAAGCGAAAATATGCCATTAGTTTAGTCTCTAACAGTGCCTCTCAATCTGAAGGGAATTCTTGTGGTGAGATTTACGAGGTGGATGGGGACCCAACCTAATTAGATGGGAGGTTAGGACTGTCATGGTTCCCGGCATTCCCACTTTTCAACCAGGCAATTTAACTCGGGTTGGTGTAACTTAACCAGAAACGCACTGTGGTTGGAATAAGATGCAGTGGTCTTAGTTGCCATGGTTTCATTAAACATATCCCTCAAAATAGATTCACCATGCGATGCTGTCATGCATGAGCAACCCAGCGAGGTAGCCTCCAATCTCACTGAAGGTCGATTTGCCGGCTGTGATAATTGGTTCCAACTTACCGGTTGTTTTGCTTTCAGGACGATGCTGTTTGTTTTGGTAGCCAAGACAAATATCTTGAAATCGACAGTCAGCATGACAAAGTGTCGGGACCTGGCCGTACTTCACCAAAGTTGAATCATTTCATTGGATTATGGGGACATTTCAGAATGACTGCCCTCAAAAAATTTACTACACTGGTCCTTACCAGCAACGTGAAGAGTTGTGGTAAGAAATAAAACCTGTGGATATATAATATTTGTAAACTTAGTTCGCGAAGGTTTTATTTTAAAAAAGCCACCCTCAACTTCAACCACCAAGACCATTTCACGACAGCGTTTTTTGTTCTAGAGGACAAATTCAAGTGGTCACTTCTTGAATTTCTCAGCCATAAGAGCTCTGTCATTTTTGTTGGCGAGTTTGATTTTGACAAGTGACTCAACTGAATCATCTCTCATTTAGATGGTCCGCTTCAACTAGATTCTCCTGTCAGAACCAAGTTCGTGTGCAAATGAAAGTACTTGTCGAAATCTGCCCAATTTGTGTTCAAGTAGAGTATATGGTTGACGTAAACTCGGGAACTGGGTCTACATGATGAGTCTCATAAAGGGTGGACTGTCGAAGCGTTTTCAGCAACCTCATGAGTAGTGTCTCACGTCTAGACAGTTCTGTCACCTGATGTTTGGGCCCATCAGGTGGCCCTGCAGGGTTGTTCAATTAGCAATCGAACGGCTGTATCCAAAACAGTAATATTTCACTAGTCAAATGATGGTACGGGGTTCAGGTCACCGTGCCACAGTAATTCCACATTCTAAATCAATCAATTATTGTCAGTACACAAAAGTTCTAAATGACATTTGTGTACTTCTGGCTCAGACAAGACAAGTGCTGATTTCACAGACACGTTAGTTATGTTCATCTGGTTACACACTGCCACCAGTTTCGTCGGGCAGCTTTTTGTTGGTTGCGTTGATGCCCCCGTGCCAAGTTAATGAAGCATCCCTACACTGGGCTGCCCCGACGAACAAGGTCATTAACAGTGAGTTTACAACGTGTAGGGCTATCGCCCACACTGCGCGACTTCCCATTTGAACTTTACTCACCTCAAATGGTCTGATGAAGCAAATGTTGCTGATTGTTAGTGTTATATCTGACTACTGTCTCCGTTACAGTGCTTGGTACCGGAAAATGACTCGCCGACAAGGAACACAACAGCTTTGTTGCAAACAAGCGAGTGCGTGCAAGTACAGCGGCCTCGCGCTGTATTCTTAAGGGCACTGTCTGACTTTGATCCAAGGCTGTCTGATCGGCGTTTAGTGGAGTTTGAGGGTCTCTGTAGGCTTCTGGTTTTCTGGGATAATCATCACGAATCTGCCCTTCCAGACAATTAGCATTCATTCGATGCATGTACCCTGTGATATCCCGATGCCACCTTAAGATTGCATGTTGATTATCGAATTTCTAACCAGGAATTACCTTTTTCGAATATAACGACACTGAATTCACCACAATCTGTATAGGCAAGCTGAAGCGAATTTAAGAAATTCTCAATAGTTTAGACGATTATTACAGCCGCAAAGGAAATTTTGGACGAAGCTGAAGGTCCTGCAGAACCATCTGGTTGTTCGACAAGACTGGATCGATAAAGGTCTGAACTGCATAGGCAGCCGATTAGTAAGCCGGAGATGAAAAAAAGACCATAAATTAAACTGCCACAGTATTATAGAAAATCGTGACTGGAAAAAAGTGTGCGAGCTCTTTTCAGCAGTGGCAGCTCCGACCAAAGCATAAACACCCTCCAGTTCTGTTACATAGGAGAAGATTTTCGAAGACAACGTAATCATAAGAAGAGAGTGAGCTTGAGGTGGCTCAATGGTTAAGAAGAGGGGTCCATGTTTCAAACCCAACCCCGGCACCTTGACTGTTTCTTTCTGCTCGTGAGCAACCTGACATTATTTCATACTTCTTCCGGCTGGCGTAATACCTATGGAGCGAAGGTGTTTTTTGCTTTGTCGCCCACCCCGAAAATCAAATGCATTATGGGTGGCTGGGTGTCGTCCCTTGAGAGGCATGCTTCCAGAAAGAGAGTGGGCGGCTGGACTTAGTGGAAAGCTATTTGCAAAACACGTGCCGAATTTAGATTAAAAAACAGTAAGGAAGCCAGCTGGTCATGACACTTACCCTCTTAGAGGCCGCACTTGCCACTGAATACAAGTGAATCCATGGAAAGGTGCATTTTAGATTTGACGACAGGATTCTGCTGTATGCAATGAAGACCACTGTTCGGTGTCATATGCACTTGTCCGTCCAACATTCCTAAGGCTAGCCAGGTCGTAAGACGGTAAACTTGTTCCATTACATTCGAAATGACGAAAAAGGCTGAAGCAGATATCTGCTCATATAAGCATATGTCGAAACAGAGGGTCAGATTTCTTACTGGTCTTCACGCAACACCAACGATGATAACTCCACCATCGCTTTTGTTGCCATTCTAGCCATCGCTGCGGCTCCCGGGGACCAAAAGCTTTTTGTACTCGTAACACAGAACCAAAAGTGATTTTGATATGAACATGGACAGACAACTAATTCTAAAACCGACACTTCTGTTGCCCAAGTGAACCTATTTTCGCAAACAAGCAGTGTGCATGCTGACGGTGAAGCTCGGGGTTTTCTGGAACCGCTGTTGAAGCCTGCGAATAGTTTGTGAGAACACACCGGAAAAAGATTCCGGTTACAGGGTTAGGTTACTGCAAAAGGTGCAGTACGAATTCGCGAAATACACTCATTTACACATTAATTTGATTTTAACGTGGGACTCAAAATAATCCCAGCTAAAACACTCATTTATGATGTCTTTCAACTTTATGTGCTGCAAAAAGACTATCTCGTGTTTCGGCTGGTGCGATATTCGTGGTATCGAAATATATTTTACTGAAGGAACACTACTCATAAGAGTTTTCAGCAACCCTATGAGTAGTGTTCTTTCAAGAAATACAGAACTGTTGAGCAAAGTTAGCGAACACGATTTAAAGTGAATAGAGTATCGTTTTATAAAATTCTGAAGCATTTACCCGAAATTTTTGTGCTCTGAAGCTGGAAAGTCCCGGGTGAAACCATGGCTAAATTGTTGATACACCTGACGAAATTGTGTGAAAGTCACAGAAAAAGGGGGCGTGCCCTTCTTTCTTAAATGTTGTTACTATGACTAGTATAGTTTGCGAAGAGGACATTTGTATTGGATTGGAGAAAACACAACTCCGACCAGTACTAGTTACTTGTGCAATGTTACGGAAAAAACTCTCCCCATCTTGGTAGTGGGGATGTCGACTGAACTTGTCACGCAATTCAAAGTAGGCCGGAAATTCACGGTGAATTCAACGGAATTCCGCAGTCCCTCCTTGTCCAGTGGACAGTGACGTGAGCAGAGAAGAGAATAATATCCTAAACGAACGATCCAAATGAGTACTGAGTCAACAGCAACTCAGTTTGCAAGCAGGGGTATTTGTTCCTTTACGTAAAATTTCGTGATCAAGTAGAACATAAGTTTAACGGTAACTCGGAGACTACGCCTAATTGATGAGGGGTGAAACTGGCAGTAGGATGTCGATGAGTTTTCACCAATCTTATGATAATAACAGAGAAGATTGTTGGTTACTGTTGTGTGGCTTGCGGGATATGTATTGTTCATAGTCACATCACTCTCGTTTGAACAGTCGTCCTCCTGTCCTGGCGTAATTATTCTGGTGAGCCCAACCCAAAGGGGGGAAAGCACTGGACTCGAGTTTCGCTCTTATTATAGCTCATCAGCAGAGCATATCCAATGGTCATGTCGGGGTTTGAACTCCGGACATCTGACATGCGAGGCGAGCGTGTTAGCACTTCCCCACCAGCGCAGTTTGGACGCATCTGAATTTTCATGTCTGAACAGGTGAACGTGCTCACGCTTGAGCGCTTGAGCGTTGACATTAGTGTGGCCGAGTTAAGTCAAGTCAAACTGCAGTCCGTGACTCTCACAACGGTTTCCACTGTGCAATCAGTCATTGGTTGAGGGGATCATCCAGTCCGTGGAAGTGGTCGATAAAAGAGGCGCATTTTGAGACATAAAGTAACTACAGTAGGTAACGTTTCCAGCGTTACAAGTTTTTTTCCGACCATGCAATGGTAGCCACAACTGATGCACTTATTTGGTTTGGACAATCATGAGCAGGGTCCCCGTCAAATGATATATATTCATATCTCAACAAGGTTGCTATGGTAGGGAAATCTTTGATCGCCTTCCGGCAAATGTGAGCCTACAGGAATACGCTAATTTTCTCAGAACATACTCCAATAGATTTTTGTGCGCCAGTTGCATTTATGGCACGGAAAACGATGCTTATTCAGTAGGACTATAAAGTGAACCTCAATGAAACTGAAACAAGCAACTGCTTACACCGAATAGATTCGACAGGTTGTTACTTGTTCATTTGCTAGCTATTTTCTTGCTGTGACGCACAGCGTCTTGTGTGAACATTTTATTCTGAGCTGCCACTAATGCAAAGCCCACTAGTTTCCTTTTTCACACAGCCCTAATTAATGTTGTTTTGCTTCAAGTGAGCATCGGCGATCAGTTCAGATAAGATGACAACAAAGATTTGTATCTACGCCGCAAGAGAGTAATCCCCCGAAAGGAGTGTTTCTGGTCAGTCTAGACAAGGCACACTTTTGGAAGAGCACTGTATTTCCGAGTGGTATGGAGTATAGTCTCTTCTGATTAAGGGTTGGTTACCTAGGCAACTGTAGAGAGTGTTTTTTCGGCTACCTACCCGCTGATTTGTTTGCTTCTGTTGCATTCTCGGAAAGCTCCTCAACCTCATCCCACGTCTCTACAAACTACCGAAATCGGCGATATGACAAGCAAATGCAATGAAATCGATCAGACGTTCGGCGCGCTCCTACACGAAGTCACATTGTCCTTGTTTTGGGCACTGCTTGTGTTGGGTAGACTTCAGGGTTGTCAACATTCCAGAAAAATGCAGCAGATTTTCTAGAGCTAAGTATGTAACC
>SJOL01006774.1:27091-42159 GCA_004794785.1 Opisthorchis felineus
AAAGATTCCAGTCGTTTTGAAAAGCAATTGAGCGACAATAAGCTTGAGTAGCGACTACGAAACTCATTACACTGGCTTAGTGGATGCCTATAGCCCTATAAGTACTAATCTACTCTGGATCAATATCCGTTCTCACTAACAATGCATGGATCAGGACCTTGCCGGGTTTGCAGCTCGGGGAATTTTTTCCACACTGATGACCCAGTGGAATTACTATCCCAACGAACTGGATTCGGTCCACACGTTATTCTTCAAACCAGCTGCCCATCCAAATAAGGTATACATATGCTGTTTTAGAAGCTTTTCACAGCAATTTTCCACCGTGCACTCAAAGGAATGTCCCCCATGGATGTCCACTCTCTCCATTTTTGCTCAACTTCGTCATCGATGAAATAATGCGACAAACTCTAGGAAGGAGTGCACGTAACTCACCGGTAATGAACGTGCCAAAATTCCGGAAGAATTCGCCGGGTTGTTTTAAGCAAGCTTGTTTTGTGCGAAGTTACCTTAGACACCGCATAGAGAAAGATGTTTTGGTAGCCCAGCAATAAGACAGTGATCTCCCCCAAGGAGACCTAGAAAGTGGACAAGGGAACAATAAGTCCGGTGAAAGAGAATACAAGCACCAACAAGTCCGTGAATAAGATTGAGAGGAACAGTAAGCATTCCAAGTCTTGTTGCTAAGGCGCGCTTAAATGTTGAGGGACCAATCAGTGTTACTTGGTAGGGTCACATCCAGATATTTCAGGTTTAAAGTTCTTAAAAACAGTGAGGGTTTGATGGTCACTGATTTAACCGGTGGGGTCGAGAGGAATGATGTCTTGACATTTCGGAACCTAGAAGCCAGGACACTGCGCGCGCCAAACCACGCAAAACTCCATTAAGTACAGCTTGAAGGTGCAGGGATGCGGAAAGTGCAGCCGATCCCCACACTGTCAACGTACCTACCTCAGATAAGCAAGCCATAAACAGGCATGTTGAATCTAACTTGATTTCATGATAATTCCCCCATTTATTTGCTTACTCCACCTATGTACTTTTGATCTCCAGTTGTTTTGCTTATCCGTCCCCGTCACTCACCATGCCGCAGAGGCCGTCCCGTCCGACACTTGTGTATTGGCATGTGTGTCTGTGTGTGAATGTGCGCAGCTAACCTAGTTACCCATTCGCGTTCGTATCCCGTTTGCTGAACCTGCCTTGACTTGTTTTCTCGAGTTCTGTGTGATCTCAAGGCCAATGAGAATCACGAGACTGCCGTCGGAAGTGACGACCGCAACCCACACTACTGAGCCATCATTCCGCTCGCCGTTGTTTGGTGTGCGTACGTTGACATTGCACTGTGCCGGTCAGTGGCAGACTTGTGCACGTGTTGACGCTACGAACGTGGACAATTGAGGTTTGTTGTACACATTTGTTTACCCTTGTGTAAGTAGTACCGTAGAATTATGAACCCAATTCTTCCTTTTGATATTCGGGAGTGTCGGACCTACGCGTCACTCGAAGTTCCGTATCGGGAACCTCAACAAGGCATGTCCCTTACATGAAATAAAAGAGGGAAGTGGTACCCTGGGGAACACGGCTGTTAGTCCGCAATAGAGAAGTGGTCATCATCCCTTGTTAACTTTATACATTCTTCGGATATCGACTAATAATCTCAATTGCTTACGAATATGAGTAATGTGTGTGAGTAGTGTGTCATACCTAATCTTCAGATAGTTTGACCAGGCTCCTGCTTCAGTACACAGCTGCGGTAACTGTCTTCTGTCAACGATACCAAACGTGCATTTGTAGTTAGTGGACATAGCCAATCAACACGTCGGACCACGTGATATGGACCCTCAGCTGCTGGTGGTCGAACTATTAAGTGTTCAAGCTACTATCCACGTGGCCGGGGGGGTCCCTACTGGAGTGAGATGCACACTCTCAAGGATTCCCATTAAGGACGAAACGGCTGTACATTGCTCCTTGGTCTTTCAGCCTCAATTACAGGATGAAATCTCCGGTAAAAAAGGCAAACCGAATTAACTTTCGTATCCAGTGCAATAGTGACACAGTGAACCAGAAATGTGGCGGTGCCTACTGTGGAGTGAGACTGACGATATGTAAACTGGTGCAAGTCATCATGTATGAGGGAAAATTGCATTCGATTCAAATGTACTTGTTCAAACAGCTTGAGAAGAACAGAGATAAAAGTGAACGGTCAGAACTGTTCTTCGGTTACCGGTGCTACATTGGTACCTAAGAGGCAGAAGTTTTATCAGTTAGTAGGTAAACCAGGGCGATAGAAAATCGGGATCATAAGCTGTGCCTGACTTCAGTTGCCTCATATATCTATACATAGCTCTGGCATTAAACTGCTCGTGCGAATACACTCATTGGCGACGGTGAATGAAATGGGTAGGTTTGACAGGCCTACAATTTCCATTTGAGTTTGCCAACGTTAAGGCAAGAACACATCACAGCGCGACTGTTGCAGGGAATGTGACATTTCAAGCCAAGTTTGCTACACGAATCCGATTTCAGACATATCTTGCTAAGGCATTTCAGTTGCTCTCAAAAGCCCCCTCTTCCCCGGGTGGATTCTTCTTCATAGGTACACTCCATTTTCTAAGCCTAACACACTACTCCTAAACGACAGACTCACCTGGATCCAGTTGATTCCCCCGTGAAAACCAAATTTGTGTGAAAATGAGAGTATTTGTCGAAAGCTGTCCAACTTGAGTTCAAGTGGAACATAAGGTTGACGGAAACTCGGGGACGGCGCCTACCTGATGAGCCCCAAGAAGAGCGAAACCGGTCGTGGGTTATCAAAGGTTCTTCGGCGACCTCATGAGTATTGTGTTACGCCAAGGCAACAACCTGTTGCTATATCTCGAATATCGTACCAACTGGAACATAAGACGGCCTGATGCAGCACATTCAGACAAGTCGGATCATTACAAACGAAGGATTCTTTTGAGATTCGGTTGAGTCCTAACCAGATTCGTGTGTTAATGTGGCTAATCGTCCAACTCCATTTTCTTCTATACCTGCTCAAATGGCGCAGAAATTGTGGATGTTCCCATCAGGGTAACAGTGATTAAAATGAAATTTATGATGCTTACTCAGATGCTGGCAACTTGATGTGAACAGCATCGGATTTTGAGTTTATGTGGCATTTTTCGTACGTTGGCCTTGGAGTACTCTTTTGTGGACAGTCTCAGATACGGAGAGATTAGAGGACACAAGTGAAGCACAATTGTTTGCGGCGAACATATGGACTGCTTTTCCAAACCCTACATTTATGTCTTCAGTCATGTGTGGCAAATCCCAAAGGGATAACAAGTAACCAGATCTGTTTAAGTTGTCGGCCAACACCCAAAAATATTAAATCAGATGAGTTAACTGGAGGTTGAAAGGAGGCCAGCAAGGTAAGTCAGCAGAATTAAAGTCAACAGATACGTTTCCAGAAAGAAGTTGCGACGGACATGTGCAGAACATGATCAACCTCACTTCACATAGGTCATGATGCCACCGCCTATGTTAAGATTGCTGATGGGGCAGTTTATGCGAAACAACTCAGAACTTTCCAGCTGGATGGTACAATCTTTCAAATCTGATCAAAACGAGGCTTGTTGTTAGCATGGGAAAATTCTGGAATTTCACTCGAGATTTCGCTCTGTAGGATCACATGATACGAATTCCATGACCGAAGGATGAACGGCGCTAAATCCTGTCTAGGTGCGAGTTAGTCACGCTGCTCATCGGTCGCTCAAGGCCGAATGGTTTATTTTCCAACCAATAGCCTGGAGGCTGCAGGTTCGAAACCGTAGTTTCATGAGAGGCGCACTGCTGATGATTTCCAATAAGGATGAAGCAGGTGTGCAGTGCTTCTCGGCTTTTCCTCGTGGATTGGCTCCAGTTACAGGACAAAATCTCCCACGAAAGCTACAGAAGGGCCTGATTATTGGTGTAGACAGACATAAGATATCACGTCACTGAGCGAAGTTGAGGATTTCAAGTGAATGTGTGCGACACGGATTCGCGCCTGCGGTAGCCACATGGTACGGCATTTTTCAGCTAGTAGCAGGTCATGGGTTTGAGTCTTACCTTCGACTTTCGTCTTTCCGTCCTCAGTCACAATACATGATTCAAAAATGTAGTTTTCTGAGGTCCGTAGATGTAAAAATGGATGAGGTGCTTACCGAGTGTTCGGGAAGCCAGCTATGACACGCTGACATCACAAAGTTCAGCTGCGTAGATGTAAACAGCACCTACTTGCTTGAAGGCCTCCATCCTCTGCGCCGAAATTGATGAAGGCTGCCCTCCAGATCACCTCATTAAAACTTGTGGTTTAGAACGGATTTATATAGAATTTCCCATTTTCCCGTTCTGGCAGTATCTCGGCCTAAATACACACATGAAAGAGATTCACCTAGGATATGTTTGAAAAGATTTTAGCCTGGAAATGGATGTAATTCACAAGTTGCGTTCGATTTGGGTTCAAGTAAATTTCGCGCCCTACGCCCAACTGATCAGCCTTAAGAAGGGTGAAAACGGTCTTGGGCTGTCGAACAATGCTCATCAACCTTATATGTAGTGTTCATTCAAGCAAATACTGAGCTTGATTTCCCCTTAGCGTCATTCATCATGCCAATGTTTCCTATCCCAGCATGATTTTGTGTCATTTGTTGTTTTAAATGAATGCTTTATTGATCAATAAATCTACCGATTGTTACCAAACTTTTCCGAAAAATATGCTTTATTGAATTTGAGTGGAGATCACTCGCTAGTAAATGACATTTCATGTCTAGACAAACTTGGTCTAGACCCCGTGACTGGCGTTTTGTGGTCCAATTTCACACAAAGCTCATATCAACTTGATTTGACCTTGAAACTATCTTATCCCAAAACAGGGGGGTGCACTATATTTGTTGCAGTTCTAGTGACACTTTCTGCATGCCTAATTTTTACCATTAGAATTTCAAATTTGATTGCTCCCGTTTGTGCCAAAACAATGCGTAGGTGCAGCGACTAATGCACGAATCGATAAAATTAAGGTATGCATCTATGAGAGATCCCAGCCCCTTTGCCAGTCTACCTATGCAACTCCAGCTGACACACGGTTGGGAGAACGAAGCACTCAAACTTGGAAAATCGATAGAAAATCGCAGCCAGACTGTCCTATTGCAGGGAGGTGCGGTATGAGGAAAGGCATGATTTAGACAGTGATTTAGACAGCCTGTTACATGTACACAGTCTCGCACTCTCAGCTGACCAGTGAATCTGACCAGTTTGTAGAGAGGCTTATGGATGTTCGGTCGTTATTAAAAAAAACCATGGTGTGAGTCATGGCTCAAAATAAACTGACTTGCACAAGGTCTGTTCTCATATCATAACCCTCTATCAGCTGGCCAATTTTTTGTACACGCCGTGCTCAATCTGGCTATCACATCTGCCACTGGTGCAGGCTCTGAGCTGTGGGTGAACCAACCAGCTAACTTGAGTCGAGTGTGTACAGGGCGTTGAAATCGGTTTAAGGAGACGCCGTAGGCGTCCGATCATTATTGTAAGTCTATGAAGTGAAACAGGGGCTGACTGGAATTTATTTAAGTCCCCAGGTAAAACAAAATAAACTTTGCAAACAAAAACATTTTATAAACCGCGTAAAATTTCCATTCATTAAGAGGACAGAGTCGGTAGAAAAGTAGTGGACTTGGTGTATTCAAAGAAGGCAAGAAACCGTCGCGGGCTGATGAAGAACTCAACAAACCACATGAGTAGTGTGCACCAACAGGAAAATATACTGCGATACCTCTAGTATCGTACATGCTGATACACGCGGCAACCCTTGTGCAACATATTAAGTTGAGAAATATCATAAACAAGTGATTGAACTGCGGTTCAGTTTAGTCCCCGATAAAAAACGAATCAGTCTGCAAACGAGTGTATTCCAAGAGTCATCAAAAAATACCCACCTGAGTATCATATCAGCCATCAAGGCCTGGTTGACCGTAGGTTTCACGGCAGATCAAGTGATACCGTCCTGTACCACGCACCTCCCAGAAAACTCAACGGATTTTGGACACTCATGGGATTACAGCTCAACACAGTAGATTGCAGCTCACTCGGTCGTTCTATAACCACTGAGATTCTAATGTTTGGACGAATGTATAACAATGAAAACGGAATACATTAGACATCTGAATAACTCAGCATTTCCGAATAGCCGATGGAAACGAGCACAGATGATTTCTGAAATCGGGTTGCTATTCTGGTTGCACAAGTAGAAGTTTCAACCGGAAATTTGCACTCAAAGTGTAGCTCAAATTCGCGTTCTCCAACCGAGTAGTCTGCAACCGGCACTGATTCCAACCGCAACAAGATATTTGAAAATAATCAATATTGATTCCATCGGATTCAGCATGGAACAGCGTGCTGCCAACCGCATCCGTACACAGTGCACACAAAACCACATCCTCAAAATCGGAGTAACACGCAGCGTTATCCCATAAAAAACCAGACAGTCCAATTGCTCAACCTCTATTTAACAAGCAATTAATGAAGCACTACATGGGAATTTTCCTCTATGTAGATTCCCGTCTTCATCCAAAACGTGTCCTCTGAAATTTAGGAACGCCAGACTAATGACCCTAATTTCTGGGTGGTCTATAGAATAGGAATGCTGAAATTTGTAGACATGGGTCCTAAGTCGAAATCCGCATTATATCACGATATATTCTGAACTCAGAAAAGAAACCAAATGAAAAACCATCATGCAAATCGAGTCGAGCTAGAACGACAAGGGTTTCGTTTCTGTTGAGGATCACCAACTGTACACATCTCACAAATCTGCTGTGGGAATCCGACCCACGAGCGTCAGTCGACTACCTAAGCATTATGTCATCCAGCTACGAGTGGATAGTCAGCAGCGTGAATAATCCGCAATCAGCTAGCTAGTTACCTTCCAGTCACGTAATTCACACGGCCCAATTGTTTTTTGATCGGTTTATCGAGTGGCGACGTCCCAGTTACGACGTTTGTGAGCAGGTTACACCTAGTCTCTTGGATTTATCGACAGATTCCGAAATTTGATGGGGACTGAAGATGCCTCTAGGTTAACCTTCAGAAAGTGAGACAGAACGAAGTGAAAACTAACCAAAAACATGAAGCAAGACTACCAAGTCCACCCACAAACCAAGGCGTTTTCTGTGCACAAGCAATCCCACACTTGGATGAACATGAGAGGAATTCGGTACGATTGGCTCTATCTCGCTGTTAGGATACGCACTCATTCAAATACCGCTGAATGTTTGATCGATATTCACACATCGCAACAACCTGCAAGAATGCTCCCTCTCATCAGAGACCCCGTTGTTCCTCTCTTGTAGGCGTCTCCTTTCGACTAATTACCACGTTCATCGGAAAGGGGAAACAGAAATACGGAATGTCATATTACAGTGGTCATTCTACATCACCGAGTGGTCAACCACAGCAAGTGACAATGAAATGACTTAAAAAAACGATAATATATCTTTACTCTTAAGCAGTCAAGTTGACAAATTTCGTCCCGTTCAAACCAGTGAGACACGAATATGGACAACCAAAAATGGTAGCTGTGTTATGACAATAGAATGTTGTGCGACGCGTGAGGGAGGTTAGTATGAGTGCATCTCGTTCACCGTATCAGCTGGTTACACGTGTGGATACCAAGCAAACCAAACGAGTCCATGTTTTGGGAAGGTCGCCTATCAGGTGGTACCGTATTTTGATGGTCTGTTGGAATTATGACCCTGAACAGAACACTTATCTGTTCGGATCATGTAACTTATTTGTGAATATATCCTTCAATCAGCTTTCTCTACATAAGATAACATATTCATCGATTCCGTTTGTATAATTTGCAACCAGGCGATTACTGCGATTCGCACTGCTCGTGTTTCTCAATAAGATTAAAACCGCTTTAGTCCGCTTTTCGAATTTTCACTATAATTTGAGTTCACTTGCAGGATAAAGTATCGATTTGACCCGGCTTTCGAATTTTCACTATAATTTGAGTTCACTTGCAGGATAAAGTATCGATTTGACCCGGCTTTCTCGGAGCATTACATCTTTACTCTTTCCGTACTGTTTTCGGGCCCATATATAAACAACAGTACGATTCTTCCAGGTATCTAGCTGATACGGCTAGACAGTATCGAGTGCATTTGCATTCTTTCTAGAAGGCGATTCTATCAGCGTACTGTTTTTTATTCTGTATGAAATATTTCCGAAATTTAAACTTTCCCAACAACCCTTGTCCAAGTTTGCGGAAAAGCATGGAGATTTTAAATAACAAGTCCTCTGGTTTGTGTACGATGACCTTGAAAGCGATGTAAAAAAACACGGTTCAGTTAAAGAGAAATATGAGATAATCATGTTGAACTTGGTAATTCCAATGGTAGAGTGTATGACCTGTTTGAAAATCCTGTATTTTTCATAGGCGACGGTGTCTAGGAAAGTCCGAATTTTGCACACCTGCAACAGTTTATCCAAATAAAAAATTGAAACCTGGGAGATCACTTTTATCCCACTGTAATTAAACATCTGGTATAAACAGAATTATTTTTTACCAGTAATTTTCTTATGTTGCCTTCTGGCAGCGACGAACACTCGGTTTCAGGACTGCTTCCTCGTACTGTTGTGAGCGCGGGGGTTTCACTCTTATCAACGATCCACAGAGATTTGTAGTACACACTGCTCAGGAGGGTTCTAAGACGAACCGACTTACTACAAGGAAGTTTGCCCACAATGTGACACCCCTGACGATGGAAGCCAAATGAAATGATAGTCATAACCTATGCGTGACTATTTTACGGGTGAGAAGGTTCAGTATCGCGCCGCATTTAAGCCGTTTCAACCAATATTGAGCAAAGATGGAAGTGGTCTGGAGGCATTGCTCGACGAAAACTCAGAGCAGTCCGTTGGAAAGACGTTGAAAACCGCCCAGTTAACTGTCCGGACATCCTCCAGCTGACAAGCTTACACCAGTTATTCAGGATTGTACTTTTACATAGGCCTGCAGCCTTCTGATATTGGTGTTGAATGAATATACCTGGCTGGAACCAGACTGGAAGTGCGCCTTTCACATTCGGATTTAATACGTATCCTATCAAACTATCGCCCTTTCGCAGTTTGACGATAACCTTCATTGTTCAAGTCCCAAAGTAAAAAAACCACAAAGTCTTTGTTCAAGCCAGGTAACCCCTTATATTCAACAGATATTAGACAAGGTAGTGGCCGATTTGTGTATCATAGAAGACAAGGACATGGCACGGAAAAAACGTGGTTAAGCGACAGTTCACTGATTTGTGTCAGTCCGCGTTGCATGTTTTCCTTAAAATGATAATTGGAGATGAGCTTTAGTCACCTGGCCAATATGAGCACGTAGCCCTTCGCCAACCAAAGGATTGATTACATTTGCAATAAGGACCGGCAAGATATTTGTTAAACTGGTTGCATTTGTTATCAAGCTGCAGGCTATAGATGCTCGATCCAGATTGGCTGATATTCTGACCAATCAAGGTACGCCTTCGCCCCCAGCCCGCGCCTTACGTCCGTCCAATCGGCGTGATGTTTGGTTATTAAGATAGGCTGGCCGTTAAGACCATCGACAGCAGACAAGCAGAAATCACTCAGCACACTCAGCTCAATCATAAAAAATGGTGACCGCTGTATGTGTTTCTTATCAACTGACAATGCCTGCATCAGCATTTTACATTATTCGCGATAGCCCGATTCATGTGAATCAACATTCTGTCGAAAGCTCTTCGACAGCTTACGACCAGTCTCGGCCTTCTTGGAACTTATCAGATAGGCGCAGTCCCCGAGTCTGTTTTCAGTCAAGCTTATGTTCTACTTGAACCCCAATCGTACGAAATTTGCGAAATACACTCGTTTGCACGCCATTTGGGTTTCAATGGGAGCCTGAAATAAACCTCAGGTGAATCCCTCGTTTGCGATATTCTTCAGCTGAATGTGCTGCACAAAGGCAGTCTGACGTTTCAGGTGGTACGATACTTGGCTCCTGAAAACTCCTCCGCAGCCCACGCCCGGTTCCGCCTTCCTTAAAGCTCGTTGGGTAGGCGGAATCCACGAGTCTCCGTTAACCTTAAGTTCCACTTGAACACCCAGTCCTACGCAAGTGATGGACTACAGTTATATGTGAGTCGGACTGAAGTTAACCGAAAACTTCTCTGAATCTTAGCTGAATATCTCGTTTATGATATTCTCCGAATGATCGTTGTGTACCAAGGCCGTGTAATATTGCAATTGTAGCCGAGATATTGCAGGATATTTCCCTACTCGTTTGATGATGATGAAAGCTTTAGCTGCGATTCACTTGAGCCTTAGGAATAGCAATTTTGTGAGTAGTGTGTTCCCTCAATACAATATACTGCAATATCTCGAATATCATACCAACTGAGACGTGAGATGGCCTTTGTGCAGCACATTCATTCGAGGAAGAACGTCATAAGCGAGAGGTTAGGCTGAGATACAGCGGAGTCTGTCGTTAACACCAAATTAGTGTGCAAATGAGTGTATTTCGCCAGGCCGAATCCCACTTTGACGCTGAATATCGCCATCCGTACAATAATATTTTCCACTGATTGGATAGCAAACATCAAGACATTTGTGTGACGAGGTGGTTCCAACTGTACTTTCGTACTACTTATCCGCATTTTGGAAAACGCAGCGTAATGTTAAAAAGTTCAGGAAGTTTTTTTGTTTTCAGCGGCTAAACTGCTGGTGACGGAAAATGTTAGTTGAATTTTAAAAAAAGGGTCCAGATGGTTAGTAGAATTCACACTTTTTTAGTGACCAATGCACGTCCGCGCATCGTCCAACAACACATGTCACATTCAATATCGACCCTTTTTTGTTGTTTCTTGTCTAAATGAATTTTGCTCACAAGTCAGAGTTGGCCTAATGCATGTTATTGGGTAGAAGTGAAAGCTGTATTGAAACTCCACCAATAAAACGGTGAGTCCTACTCGTCTGCGCTTCCGATCGCACCTGTACGTACAGCTATGCGCAGACAACGTATACAGACAGTATTTGTCTACCTATGGAGCAACCAAATAGCCGCCCAATTCTCAACTTACGTTCACACAACGAAGCTAAGTGAGAAAACTACATACTATCTACAGATTCTTATACTCCTCGAACAGCGGTTAGACAAACTACGATCGATCAGAAGAGTAAGGCGATTTATTTCTGACTAGGCTGGGAGTAGGACTTGCGAGTAGTAACAGTGATTGCCTGGAAACATCACAAACAAGAGATTCAGATGGGTTCCAGGTGAGTCTCTCGCGAAACCAAATTTGTTTGCAAATGAGTGTATTTCGCTAATTTCGTGCAATTCGGTTTCAAGTAGAACATGAGGTTGACGGAAACTCGGGGACTGCGCCTACCTGATGAGCCCCAAGAAGGGCAAAACCGGTAGTGGGCTGCCGAAGAATTTTCAGCAACCTTATGAGTAGTTCATTAGGAAGATATTGTATAATTTTATTCAGACATTTCATTGTCACTTGCTGTGGTTGACCAATCGGTAACATGGAATGACCACTGTAATATGACATTCCGTATTTCTGTTTCCCTTTCCCGATGAACGTGGTAATTAGTCGAAAGGAGACGCCTACAAGAGAGGAACAACGGGGTCTCTGATGAGAGGGAGCATTCTCGCAGGTTGTTGCGATGTGTGAATATCGATCAAACATTCAGCGGTATTTGAATGAGTGCGTATCCTAACAGCGAGATAGAGCCAGTCGTACCGAATTCCTCTCATGTTCATCCAAGTGTGGGATTGCTTGTGCACAGAAAACGCCTAGGTTTGTGGGTGGACTTGGTAGTCTTGCTTCATGTTTTTGTTTAGTTTTCACTTCGTTCTGTCTCACTTTCTGAAGGTGAACCTAGAGGCATCTTCAGTCCCCATCGAATTTCGGAATCTGTCGATAAATCCAAGAGACTAGGTGTAACCTGCTCACAAACGTCGTAACTGGGACGTCGCCACTCGATAAACCGATCAAAAAACAATTGGGCCGTGTGAATTACGTGACTGGAAGGTAACTAGCTAGCTGATTGCGGATTATTCACGCTGCTGACTATCCACTCGTAGCTGGATGACATAATGCTTAGGTAGTCGACTGACGCTCGTGGGTCGGAATCCCACAGCAGATTTGTGAGATGTGTACAGTTGGTGATCTTCAACAGAAACGAAACCCTTGTCGTTCTAGCTTGACTCGATTTGCATGATGGTTTTTCATTTGGTTTCTTTTCTGAGTTCAGAATATATCGTGATATAATGCGGATTTCGACTTAGGACCCATGTCTACAAATTTCAGCATTCCTATTCTATAGACCACCCCGAAATTAGGGTCATTAGTCTGGCGTTCCTAAATTTCAGAGGACACGTTTTGGATGAAGACGGGAATCTACATAGAGGAAAATTCCCATGTAGTGCTTCATTAATTGCTTGTTAAATAGAGGTTGAGCACTTGGACTGTCTGGTTTTTTATGGGACAACGCTGCGTGTTACTCCAATTTTGGGGATGTGGTTTTGTGTGCACTGTGTACGGATGCGGTTGGCAGCACGCTGTTCCATGCTGAATCCGATGGAATCAATATCGATTATTTTCAAATATCTTGTTGCGGTTGGAATCAGTGCCGGTTGCAGACTACTCGGTTGGAGAACGCGAATTTGAGGTGCACTCGGAGAGAATGTTTTCATTTGAAAATCCTGTCTTTACAACAAGAATAACAACCCGATTTCAGGGAATGCTTGAACACTTTTTACAGACTATGCGAAGATGCCGAATCACCCAGAAGTACACGGTAGTCTGTTTTTATTGGTTTACTTTTATCTCGGTGGCGTAATCGTGTGGTTTGGATGTCAACAGCACGAGCTTCGTACACACTCTAAAATCTCAGTGTTTATAGAACGACCGGGTGAGCTGCAATCTACTGTGTCGTGCCGTAATGTTATGGGTACCATCTGCGTCCAAAGACCGTTGAGCCGTCTGACGTGCGTGGGATCTTACGTTGAACCCAGCGGTGGTGGTTGGTGCGTTCTTCATGTGAATATCTTTCTAAAGTGAGACTGAGCTGAGTTAAAATTGTGTCGTTTATTTATTACATTTTTTAATTGAATCTGTTGCATAAGGGTTGCCGCGTGTTTCAGTTGGCGCGATATTCTAGATATCGCAATATATCTCCATGGTGATACACACTACTCATGTGGTTGCTGGAGCTCTTGGGCAGCCCACGACGATTTCTGACCTTCTTGGAGCATACCAAGTGGAAATAGTTACTGTTTTTTCACCAATCCATGTTCCAAACCAACCCCAATTTTATTTATTTTGTGACTAATTCCAGCTGAATTCTCGTCATGATTGCTTATCGACCTGGGATACTGTCTGCACGCCCACGATTGCTCGGTAGACCGATTGGGGTGTTCAGCCGCAGCAGTCTACCTGAGTAGCCCAAATTTTTTATAGCAGATCGTCACCAACCGGCAACCTGGATCACCACGAGATTCCGTTCTTTCTGACCTGCATGTATCGACCCACTGAGTAGGAGACTCTGTGAATTTCGCATCACCATCGTCCAGTACAGGTGAATAGGTTATCGAAAAAAAATCCATCAGCTGTAACGACCGTTCGGTGCCTAGCTGCCACGCCATCCGAAAGATGCCCAAGGACTGGGATACTTCCAGGTTGTTTAAGCCTATACAGAGGAAGTCGAGATGCAGAGGCCGAGTTCGAATCACGGACCTTGCAGTCAGTAGATTCGCGCTCTAACTACTGAGCCATCTAGTCCCAGGTTATCGGGGTACAGAAACCGCCGCACCAAGATGAGTTTCACCCTCTGTGCTACCGGTGGAGGAGACAATCAAGAGGGAGAGTCTCCTTGTCAGAGATTCACTGTAAGAAAAACGAAATGTCTTCAACCACGCACAAGTGGCTAATCGAAATATCTGAGGGAAATGGGGAACAAACATTCACACGTGCAACTCAGAGTCTGAGGTGCTTGGATGACATTTCGTTCCATATTGATCGAGGTTATTACGAAGAGTTTTAACCTAGTAGGGACTGACCATATTAAAGTGGCAATTTGTACCAAAAAATCGAGGTTGCAGACAACAAAATTCCCAACTATTCCGCCTTTTATCTCCTGCATTTGAGAATGAAATCTTACGCAGATATTCCGATTCCACAGCAACCGTTAGTTCGCGTAAATCCAGTCTTATTCAAAATCGGACGAGCAAATTTGATACATTTTTCACTTATTCCGATATGGACTTTGACACGAACGTAATTGGAGATTTAGTCACCCATCCAAGGGGGGTGGGTGACATCAAGGGACCAACAAGCTGGGGGCAAATCAGAAGAGTGGTGATTCGGTCGCTCCACATCTGGTTGGGCACATCAGCCAACACACACACACACACACGCACACACACAAACAAAAAAACATTCAGGTGCTGGTGCTTGCGGGATTTTGTAGAACATGTACTCACATGACTCTCGTTTGAACAATCGTCCTCCTGTCCTTGCGCAATCATCCTGGCGAGTCCACACTAAAGGGGGTTAGAAGAACTTGACTCGAGTTTCGCTCTTATTAGAGCTCATCAGTAGTGCATATCCAATGGCCGTGCCAAAACATTGATGAGGTGGGACAAAGTACGAATAACATGGAAAGGAGAAAATCCACCATGTGGGTTTATCGATCGCACTTTTTCGTCTCATCCGGAACCCTGGATACATATGCATGCTTTTGACACAGTTTGATTCGAATGTTTTTTTTCGATTCGAACTTAGTGTGAACAACTTTGGACAGTGGCTTGGACTTCGGAAGGCACTGTTTAGTTCTTCACAGAGATTGATGGTGAGTTGAGTGGAATGGTAATTTCTGCCAGCTGGCACCGCCCCAGTCGCCACGGCCATGCACAATCACACTTATGGATCGAGGAGTCTCGACTGAGCGTTTGGTATATGAACAAAACTGGCCACTTTCGAGGAGCGGCATTGCTGAAAGTTGTCTGAACAGAG
>SJOL01006774.1:44453-87466 GCA_004794785.1 Opisthorchis felineus
TAATTTGATTTTAAGAGGAAACTCAACTGAATCCCATCTTTATCCCTCGTTTATTCAGGTAGAATATAAGGTTACCGGAAACTCGGAGATTGCGCCTGATCATGAGCATCAAGAGGTGCGAAACCAGTCATGGGTTGTCAAAGTTTTCAGCAGCCTCATGAGTAGTGTGTCCCGTCCATGTCACTTGTGTCCTACTCACCAACGAGTAATGGGGTGAACCGTATGTTTGCATCATGTAGACGTCCTCAAGTTTCTGTCTCATTTGACAATCCTAGATTCACGCAGATGTAAATGGCGAATAGGAACACCTGATGTGCGATCTGCTTTCCTGAAACCGAGTTCAAACATGGGACATGTGTGGAACGTGAACTCTGTCTAGTGAAGCAAGGAGCACAGCAAATCCCAATAATTCGTCCAGTTCTAAGACGTCTGTGGTGGCAAGCAAAATCCCGGCTCAGTTCGTCGGAAATGCCTGGTCTGTTGGCAATTGAATGCGGTCAAGATGATAATCAGGAACTTCTGTACAGTTGTGGAATAATTTGCTTTTCGGACCTCTCTTCAACTGAAGCACACAGTCACAACGAGTTTCGCGATTTTGCCCGATATGATGATCCGAATAAACCCGGAGGACCCGTCAGGAGAACATCCTCTTTCGCTCTGAGACCCGAAGTAGAACGACCCGTGAGAGAGAATTTTGGGCCAAAAATCAACTTTTGCAAACAGCCTTTACCCTTAGTTTGTTTTGTTCATTCAAATTGTCTGTGCTGACCATGACAAGCTTATTGTTCTGCTGGCGGAATACAGCAACCCGAACAGTCTGTCACGAGTTTCACACAGCAGTGGACACAGGATACCCTTGTATCTGTCACCAGATCCACCCTTGCATGTCGGATATGTGCTAACGAGACTCTTGCAACGATGCCATCAGGATGTGGCGGATACATGGTTGGATACGGATTTCCTAACCACAGTGACATGGACTCAGCGATGACAGCACGAGATGGCGTTGCCCCCCTTCACATGACAAGAGAAGATCATAGACTGCAGGTAAGCGAATAATCGCATACGAAATTTTGAAGGTCACCGATATCAACGGAGACATGATGTCCTGTGGGTGGCACTTGGGTGTACGAAGTTGAATTCAAACAAATGCCAGGGTGGAAGCAGTCTTAGGTGCCACTGACTGACTGTTCTGGCATTTCTACCATCAACACCTTTGTGCTGACTTGTTGTGTGCAAAGACATCCGGCAGCAGAAGCCTTGCGAGGCTGGGAAAGTAGCTCATATGCTAATTTTAAATTTTCTCCCAGTGATACATCACAATTACGCCTGTAATCGCGCTTCAGGGACAGCGAAGTTTCGGGATATTTTCTAGACTCGCTGGCTGGTGCACTCTTAATTGACTTGCTCTAACCGGGTCATGCCAATAAAATACACGCCGAATGCGAGTTTCACTCACAGGTCATCGTTAAAGTGTGGAAATCTTTCACTTATGGCTACAGACGACAGCTCAAAGTGTAAACAGTCAGGGTGGACTAGAATGACCCGACCGAAACTTTACCACGGCAGCCGTAACCAACGCTGTTCGCTGTATGCGTTGGAAAGTGCGTTAGGAAAGTTTATGTACATGCGGCTGATGAGATCTTATGCATGATTACAAGGAATATTTCCTTTTTCGAGGGTTTTTTAGTTGCAAGAGGGGAGGATTTTGGTCAGTCTAGGTGGGTTTCTGTTTAATCAGGAAGCATCTGAATTGTTTGTTTGAAACTCAAGGACTTCATCACCAGCTTGCTCGTTAAAAATGCCCCAATACGTCAATGCTATCCAGTGCAGTTTGACCCTGTCTTCGCCAATGACTCTAAATAGGTTCCTCGTAGTGACTGAAATTCGGTGACGCTCAACTTGGAAATTTACCGACTCAGTGTTTTGGAAGCGAGGCTTCCCCAACCGCTGGTCGAGGTTTGGTTGGTGTGACGTATTGTTTTAACCACATGCACACTCAAAGAATGTCGACAAGCATCCTGGTATAACGGCCAGCCTGCTGCTTTGCCACGGAAGCTGAGCCCCGGGAAGGAGTTCATGGGGATGAACGGTGGGTCACTATTTTATGTTGGACAGCGCATGTAAGGGATTCGTCGCATTGTCGTCTGTGGCGCTAAAATGATCGACCCACTGAACCGTTTCGCCGCTAGTCTAGTGCGCCATCAACGTTCTAAATACATACTAGAACGAATAAGCTTCAAGGTAAGCTTCAAACAATAGAAAGGGAATACGCTACCTTTGGGAATGGTAACTAAGCCGAACAGGATGATAGCATAGTTTAAGACATCAGGTGATCAGTGAATCTGTTTTAAAAAACTGTGTTCATAGGCATCAGTTACGGGAAGAAGTAACAAAGAGGCAGTTTACGAGTGTGTTCTGGATTCGGAAAGACCGTCCCTCTTCACGAGTGGTCTTACTCGGAAGGTAATCTGATTCTTGGTCGCGAATGAGAGGTGAACGCCGATGTGTGTTTCCCGGGACCAGCCGTTATTTGTGGAGGGGCCCACCTTAGAGGGGATAATCTTTGGTGGTGTCCCGAACACCAAGACCTTATACCATGATCCTCATGTGGCAGTTTAAATTCCCTTTCATCGATCAGATCTTTAGTCGGCCTTCGCATATCTGTCTTTCACTGTCGTGGGAGACATGAGTTTCAGAAGTCTTCAAAGTGGAGCTCATTCTTCTATCATATAGATGGGGCGGTAGTTAAAATGACTCATTTGCATTGTCTTATGTTCTCAATACTCTATTCTATCGATTTTTACTATACGGAAACCCATTATATTTGTATTCCCGTATAAACCTGTGATCATGGTATCTATGCTCACCATGACTTAGAACAATTACTTTGCAATCACATGATTTCTCTTCCTCGTGTCTGGCTGATGAGCATATTTGGAAATTATAAAATTGCGACATGTGTTCTAAATCTGTAATTGTCTACGAACGACGCACCAGAGTATCAAAAACCTATTTTTTATAAAGGTGGTACATGAGGTCGCACCTGGACATGGAACTGGGACTCCATAGTTTGGTGCATTTGCTGTTGCGTGCCGATTTTGTTCATTCTGGCACACCAACTTTCTTAATATCACTCCATTGAAATTAGGAAACTACCACTTCAATATATTTTGTTAGTTCACATCTATTCGTTCGTCGGAATTCTAGAGTTAGTTAGAGGCGCTTCAACGTCACGATCAGCCTGCCTTTAGGGTTGTTTGCTGTGAACCGGTGTGGTAAAAAAACGGTCAAAACTTGCCTTGTGAAAGAGAGGCTCGCCCATTACTGTAAGAGTATGCATACTGGCAACGTGTTTTCCGAAAAAATGACCCGCCGTTGCCACTAGCGTCAATTCAGCTGCAATTCCACTTTGGCTTAAAATGAAACTACGACAAAAACCGTACAATGTATAACTTTTCAGAGCGATGTCAAGTGGTTCCTTTTGGTGGATTGGTTTCTCACAAATGTGCCTAGACAGGGAAAACGGTGGTTTCTTTTTTCTGAGGCATGATTGCACACTCCGTCAAAGAGAACTGCTGACTCGTTGGAAGGTGGTCTTTTAGTCGTGATGTTCATAAGTCACGAAGACAATGTATTCTCTAGTGAGTATCACTCATTGGGTGAAGCTCTCCGGTAACCCCAGCAATAAGTTGACAGTTAGATAGATAGATAGATAGATAGATAGATAGATAGATAGATAGATAGATAGATAGAGTTGCAGAAGTCAGATAAAATCAGGAAACCAGGTAACCTCAGTAGTGTTCTGCAGACTATGCTCAAAAGCCAAGGCTAAATTTAGCTGAGGGGGCAACAATGCCATTCAAAACGTGGAGCAACACGAACTGGCTATAGTATTTTGCGGAGAGTTTGTGATTTAATCCGCAATCACGGGACTTCGTTTTTACATAAAACAGTCCAGCTTTCTTAATTTAAATTTATTCAAGGGTTGGAAACGTAGAGGATATCTTGTTTGCCTTGACAGATTCACTGAAACTAGGGCCTGTTTTTTGCACCCATGAAATTTTCACACGACTCCATCATTTTTGGAATAAACTCATGGAGGTTTTTGTGTGAACTTAGGTGCACGTCTAGAACAGAGCCAGACACAGGGGCAGATGGAACTCACGCGCACGCACATTCATTCCAGTCGCCACCAGTGTCTACCACTGTCGCACTTTCGCGTTCATGCCTGTGGGAAACCGAACTACACGGCCCTGAATGCAAGGTGAACCAGTGTGAGTAGACAATGGAGTGAGCCGGAACGGAAAACAATAGTACTCAGTGTGGTTGACTGCATCGATTGTGCCCGTGGTTGTCAATCGCAACTGCTCATTAGGACGCCTGTGAGTATCACGTTAGAGTAAAACCATCAACATACCACGACAGTAGCCCACTCCATCGGATGTAGCACGACATCTCATTTTATGGCTTAAAAAAGTAGACAATGACGAAACTGATGATTTTTTCAGGAAACCTCTTCAGATAGTAAAATTCCAGAGAAACTTCACCGAAGTGAATTCATCTAGACAGCTGACCGGTAAACGGCCTGGCGTGGATTTGTTTTCTTTCACGAAATGAACCCTACGATCCTTAGATCTGCAAACAATTTCTTGAGAAAGACAACTGTTTACACGGGGGCGAGATGGCTTAGTGGCTAGACCGCGAACTTACTAACCGGAAGGTCTGTGGTTCGAACCCGACCTCTGCCTGTCGACATCCCCTGTCTAGGCTTGGGCAACCTGGCAGTATCCCAGCTTCCTTCTGGTGGCGTGGCAGTTGGGCACCGAAGGGTGCTACAGCTGAACGATTTTTACACGCCTTCCCCCAGTATCTAGAAAGTGTACCAGAACCTATTTATATAAATGAAGCAGGGACCGGGGCCTCGAACTTGAATGGAGTCAGGTTCATACTTTTCACCCCCCCCCCTAGCGTTAGTCATTGTAGTTTCTGTCCAAACGTAGCACGGACATCCAGTACGGACGATATATCCAGGGTACTCCCCCTAAAATATCAACGTAAACAATAGTTCCAGAATTGGCTGCTGTCACTCAGACTCCTTCAATGAAAAAACACCTTTACAAAACTTCACATTCTTTTTAAGAGGCTGGTAAGCTAACGCTCCGTGTTTTGCTTTCATAGGGGGCTGAATTCCTTCCAAAATGTCACAAAATTAACTTGACGGAGCCAAACAACAGCGGTCACTGTATGGAGGTCGTTGCTACAGAGGACACACCGCAAAAGGATTTTGCTTTATACTCACCAACGCTCAATCTTGCTATTCTTACCTTCCTTTGGAAGGTAACCTACAAGTCGTAGGTGGTGATAGTTCATTGATTTTATTCCCCCCCCCCTCGTATACTGCAGCTTCTCAACCGATCAAACTAGGTCAGATGATCTGGTTTAGCCGATCAAGTGCAACTTCAAATGCTTCTTCTTCCGCATTCTGTCATTTCCACTAATGTAATAGTGGAGACACTTTCACACCTGTCAATGTCTCTTTCCATTAGTGGATCAATTTGGTGGGAACTGCAAGAGCAGAGTTGGTCAGGTGAACACTGAGCTCTGTCCAGGTGAGATCAAGCTCAACAATGTCTTTTCCATAATATCTTTCAGACTTGTTTGATAATTTAGTGACTTGCATCGATTAATAAACAGGACAACTTGAGACAGTAAAGGAGTAATATTTGGACCAAAAATGAAACTAAATACTGAATTACAACAAACACATTCAAATGACTGAAATCCTTAGAGTTTTTTTATTGGAAAAACGATGCCATACAGTCCTGTAACAGGCATTTTAGACCTACCAACACCCCGGTATTGTTTCATGGGTTGAAGATTATGGTGTGACTTGGTTTCATCCCAAAGTTGGCCAAGGTACTCAAAAAGTCTCATTATCCTCCGGCTATTTCCTACCTCGTACGACCCCGAGCAAAGACAGGACGGGTGTTGATTACCTGTGGACATCAGCTATAGCATGCCTCCTGTTCGTAAATTGTTAGCTTATATTACGCGAAACGGTTAGTATTCCAGAGGATCAACTCCTAACGTCCTACGTTTCACATGAATCACCGCAGTGCAATGGATCGCTGTTGTCCCACATTGTGCAACAGTGTAGTTCAGCGCTGCCTCAGGTGAGATCAGTCCTCAAGGGAGACCAATCTTCCTCAGAGGCAACTTCTGTCCTATCCTGTGAAGTACACTTCACTCCCAAACCCACTCTCAGAACGGACTATCTAGCAAGAGAGACTACTTTTTGACGGTCTATTTAAGTAGTATTTTCGTCGTGCAATAACTGTACTCACTTCCCCTAAACTATTCCACAGTTACGCCGGTTGTGTTTATCAGGCCGTGACAGATCTCAAATCAATACAACAGGTACTGAAATGATATAACTTATAGTCAACGATCAGCGTTTATATCCGTATACCTTGTATTACAGATCTGCCTTCCCTTTGACCAAGAAAGGCACTTCACCCCAAATGGATCACTCTGTCCTGGTCCTACCGAATTCGCAACCGAATTGAATAACAGAATATCAGCCGCCCTACAAGTAATCAAAACATCCCGGCAAATTCAGCCCTACACATCCCAAACAGAGGTCAGTTTTTTTTCGGAAATCGGGAAGTACTTGCACCTTAGCCCGGAAGTTGATCTCTGTTTAGCTGTTTAGAGTCACCAGGTTCGAAAGCCGGGTTTAGCTTCCTGTGTTACATGAGGTACTCATTCATATCCCTACCTGTCCGGACCATGTGAGGCACATCCTGGTTACCTGGAGTTCGGTCTGGATTTATGTGGCCTTCAGGAAACCCTGTAGGTGAGTCCAGATGGATTCAACTCATCTGCACTCAAGAAACCCAGGTAACACAAAGAGAAAGGCCCTTCCAACCGGTGATAAGAACATAACCAAAGGTTGTTCCACTGAGATTCAATCGGAAATATCCGGGAAGTTGGTTGTGAGGATATTTGGGATTTTTAAATGGAGATCTTGCCCTGTAAGTAGAGCCAGTCTGTGCCGCCAATCTCTCAGCTGTTTCATTCTTACTGGGAATCATCAGCAGAGATGGAGGGTTCGAAGCTCACTGGAGTTTCGTGAGCTGCACACTGCTAGTGATTCTCAACAAGGATGAAACAGCGGCACAGTGGTTCTCGGTTTTTCAGCGCAGACTGACTTGAATTGCAGTACGAAATCTTCAACAAAAATATTCAGGCTAAACGCGAATCACGAGAATTTTATAGCACCCTCTATTTGTAGGACCGCAAAGTAGGTGACATGAAGTCATTCAGGCCAGAAGGAGGCATATCGCGAGTGCCACAGAACTCGACAATTTCATTGACACCGTTGCCACAAAAGGTTAAAACACCGATAGTTCTTCAGCATGCACAACACCACGGACTTCAAGTACCTCACCAAATCGCTATCCCCGGAAGAAGTTCTTGAACTGAAGGAGATCTCTCCGAACAAAGAGAGCAGGCCGGACAGGGTGCTCCCTTTGGTGTTATGATTTCCTCCGACATAATTTGGTATGAACATTTTGGAAAATATTCTTCAAACTTCGAGGACTGAGTTACTTTGTACAATGAATTTTCTCTTCAAGTGCCGCCATTTCGGTTATCCAAAGCATTACACCGCCTTGCTGGTTGTTTTGTATTGTTCATCCATCGTTCGGCTGCTAAAAAAGTACCATATTCGACTTGTGTCATTCGGTTTTTATCAGCATTCGGTAACGCTCCGCTTAGCTTCCTGGTGGACATCTGGATTGAGAAACACACGAACGTCTTCACAAATCCACTTGAGGCGACACCTGATGGGATTTCCCATCCAGTACGTTCAAATATGATCAGGTATCTCCCGAAACTGGTGTGTAAACATACAAAAACAGCAGGATATAAAGACTTGGCCTCTTATCACACCCGTTTGCTGAGCTCAGCATCACCCGTCAGAAACTAAATTTTAGAACTATTACTAACATGGTTTGTTTTATATTGCATGTGTCCCGGGTGAACAGGTTGTATGCAATGTCGCCAGTAACGACTAACAAAACACTTGTTTCCGTCTTGTCTACTCAGTGAGCTTGACAAATGAACTTTTCGTAAAAAGAGGGGTCCTGTGGCCTCCATATGATGCGGTAACTCGACTTACAGCTTAGACCACGAGCTCAAAGGTGGTTAGTCTAGTTTTCTGTAAATGCTAACAAACCGTGTAGGTTTAATCTCTCGATAGAAGCTCAGTTATGTAGCTGGTAATGGCAAGCCCTTCGGTTTTTTGTTGGACTACACTAACTTAGCGGTTACACTTTCTTGGACGTCCTCTTGAACCTTTCCGGGCGTTCTTTGAAGGATAAATAATGACGTACTAGCACTGCAGTGCGGTTTCATAATTCCTGTATTAATCTTCCATCAGATGCTGGGATGGCCCTTTGACACCCGACTAGACACTACTCTTACGTATCATCAGTAGTATACACCGGCAAATTAGTAGCCCAGGTCCTTAGACGGTTAAGTCCTGAGGAATCAGACGATCCTATCCGTCGCAGTTGAAAGCAAGATTGTTTTTGTTCGTTCAGGAAAATGTGACGGTACACTGACGAGCTAGTGTAAGGCGGTTAACGCTTGTTACTTTAAGGGTTACCGTATCGTCCAAAACTAACGGAGCTACAGAAGGTTTTACCGATTGTTTTTTGAAGATACTCCTGCTGATCAAGTGAGTCCGAGCTTATATACCCATAAAGGAGGCACAGTGCATTATTTTGTCGTGGAATGTCCCGCAGTCCTTCTATAAAACTTCATCGCGGGCAAGTCCTGCCTAATCGTACTTACCGTCCAATTATTGATTGCTTTTCAAGATCACTTATCAAAACTGCTCCTCAAGGGGAACACAAGTCCATTCTTGTGGTTATTCAAGTTTGAAAGAACATCAAAACGGCGCAACTGTGAGTAAGGTTCAAGCCTTTTCAACATTCGTGACGACGAGGAACACGAAAACACACGTGTTGTCGGATTGCGCCCAACTGTGAGGGTGCACCAACCAATAAAAATGCCAATAGCGATTTATGAATAAATTGACATTTACTCCTTCATCGTAAATAAAGTTTCTATGCGATTCTGTATATGAATGTGACCAATCCGGCAGCTTAGTTTGTAACCACTGTAAAAATCACACAGTTTAAAACAATGAATAAATTTAGCATTGAGGTTTCCAGCGGCACAACATGGTTACCACGTCGGTCTTGCGAGAGTCATTTAAAACGAGACCAAATGAAGTCAATGTTGAAACTTTATATTCAACATATTTATCTATATTTATTATAGTACGGTATAGTGTTATCATATATGTTTATTCATACTGTACCACATAATACAGGACTGACTGGCATCCAAAACAGATTTACTGGCCAACAGTGGTTGAAACACTGGACACCGGCTCACAGATTCCTCGGAAACGAAGATAAAGGTACGCCCAAAACCGGTGGAATAAGATCGGACAACTGTTGAGAAATATCCGGCGGCACGATTACGGAAAAACGCTGGTCTCATTTGTTAATTCATTCAAGTTTCACGTAGATGACGCACATCTCCCAGATAAATTAGAGGAACCATTTTCTCTGGGGAATAGTTTCTACCGCAGCATTGAGACGAGAATGTGCCACCGGAAGGTAAACGGAGGCTGTGCGACTGGTCGTCATATATATATATATATATATATATATATATATATATATCAATTCAATTTATCAGGTATAAACCGTGTACCATAGGCACATCGGTTCCAGCTGCTACAAATTCGATCGCCGGAAAACGAGAGTGTGGAACGTACAACCAAGCCTTGGAGGCGAAGGCATGCCCAGTTTGTTCGGAAATTGGGTAGGTACGCATTGAAGGCGATAGCTTTGATGTACGAGCGCCACTGACTGCGCGATTGGGCCATTTCTGCCAATGTCATTAACCATTGGTGAGTTGAGTCCAGGGGTCCTCATCCAGGGAGGCGGCAGTTGTCGATCCGACTAGGTTTACTGGTTAGTGTTTTCGTACTTCGTTGCCAGGTCATATACTGTCCACCTCTCGGTCGCTTCCACTCTGCACAGGGATGGGCGAAAAGAGCTCTGCGAGGCAGACGGCCTTCTGGCATGCGCAGTACATGTCCTAACCAGCGCAGCCTATGAAGCGTGAGTGACTCATCTATCGCTGGAGAGTTCTTTCTTCCTAGGAACATCTGGCGTATCTCAATATTACTAATCCGATGTTCCCACCAGACCTGACCAATGCTTCGAAGACACCGATGCTCAAACACTGACATCTTCCGTATGTCCTCTGCGCGTAGGGGCCACGTCTCTGATCCATAAAGCAGTATTGGTCGCACCGCCGCAGTGTACACTCTGCTCTTGACAGACAAACTGACGTCACGTCGGCGCCATGGATGTCGGAGGTTGGAAAAAGCTGCCCTGAACTTCCCGTTTAGAGAAACAGTCTCATCTCCAGGCAGTCCACCGGAACTTATACAGCTGCCCAGGTAAACAAATCTATCTACCACGTCGATTGGCTCACCTGTAAGCATGAGGTTTGTCTGTGATCCAACCCAGTCTTGTAGCAGCCCAGTTGAGTGATGCACGAAATCAAAGCCGATAATTGCGAATCCTTGAGATTTTTCAACAAAATGTGGTACTACATATACAAAATGCGTATATGAAAGGGACAAAAACCTCAAATTAGGGGGATTGCTGCACAAATTGGTGCAAGTCCAAAGAAGGCCCGAAAAGAACGGCAACTCGATCTAAATTAGTGAAAAACGTGCGCGCACACCACGTGGTGAAAAGTTCATCAGAATTGATTCGAAATGTTAAACGTTCATTAGGGGTTGTGGGTGAATATCGAATACATTAAGTAGACGCAGAAAACACTGGGTTAAAGAAAGGGAAGGTTTTGACCGGGAGAAAGAAGGTACACACTGCCTCGTGGTCTAATCTCCGTGTGCTGCTGTTTTCAGATGACGGTGCCTCCTTTTCGCATTCTCAAGTGGCATTTCATAGATTGATCACGGCGTTCTGCTCAGCGACGTCTCACTTTTGCTCGAACATAAATATTTCCAAAATGTTTGTCTTTTAGGAAGCTGCGCCAGACATTCCACATAAATACCACGCATCATGCTAGGAAGTTCTGAGACAGCATACTATCCTGGCTGGCCGATGACCGAGTCGAAAACCAGAAGTCCAGTGGATACGAACACATATCCAAGCAGCTATTGTGGAATGCGGACGAGATTTTTTTGGTGGAAATGATTCGCCGATATCCACAAAAGCCCGAAAGGAACGCGAAATTCACGGGATCAAGTTCTGAAACATCTGAAACAACAAAGTGAATAGTGGATCGGCCTAGTTGGAATGCCTTCCTGAGAAGAAATGTGGATTTCAAAGCTTGACCATTCCAATGAATTCACACATCTCATCAATGCGCCCTATCTCGAACTCAAAGCTCAAATGCTTATCCTCCAAGCTATCCCAACCGAGTTCGGGATCGATACAGCAGTAAAGCAGGCTGTGTTTTTCCTGAGTCTCTTCAAATGGTGTGAGAAAGAGATGTAACACTTCCATACCGCTTTAATGGTTTTTCATTCAATTCAAGGCTTTCCCCGGACAAAACGCTGTCGCGATAGCTTAAGATTTATATACTGCTGTTTTCGGGAATCATCAGCAGGGTGGATTTCACGTGTCTCTAGGGTGGCTCAACCCCGCAACCGTTTGCCCACGAACAGCTGATCAGTAGTGCGATGAACTCTAATGTGAACAGGATATTGCGGAATTTACATCACTTTGCCACATGTTGACTGGCTCCTCGAGTGACAAGTTCTCAACTCCTCAAACTACGCGCTTTGTGTGAGCACCAATTTTGCTCCAGTCTGTGTAATCGACTGATTCGTATCATGACCGCTTGTGAACAGGGTAGTTCAAATTTACATCTGGTCTCGAGTGGACGCCCGGTTATCGATGTCTAGGCTTTTGGCTCACTGAAATTTTGAAGTGTGTCGTCTAGAAAGATGTTTCTTTACCGATGTGACAAATGCAACGTCTGACACGCAAACTGGAACCGATTTTTCGATCGGCGGCATCCATATAACCATCATAAATGCCTCAGGATTTGGTTGTGACGAAGTACGTGTTTGAAATAGCGCCACGTTCAAATTTCTTATTGATTGGCTATAAAGATGTTCAAGACTGGAGGGAACTCCTTGTTTAACTAGGTTTATTCAGCACCGTAATTTATGCAAATCACGTTTTAGTTCCATTTAGACGATGCCACCAGACATGCGCAGTCAAACGCAGTTTAATTAGTCCCAGTTTAGGTAGCTATGTTTGTGACTTCCATCCGATTTTTTCCTCTCCTGAGGAATCGCTAGCGAAACGACTTTTATCCATTTTCAAGTAACCCCAAATTTAAGTAGTCAGTCCAGCTTAGGTTCCCATTTTTTGTAGAAATGCTTCGCTCTGAATGCGCCAAGCCACCATGCATCGACTATGGTCAACCTAATCGTAACCTGAATGTCGCCATTCTCTGTGGGAAACTGGTGAAACTTCTCACACAGATTTTTCGGTGCAATTATAACCACGTGTGTCAAAACGGACAGGTAACACAAAAACCGCAGTGGCGAGTACCCATTGTTCAGTCCGCTTACGCCGAGTGACCAATATCCGAACGTAGTAAATGTTGGTCCGTTTGATGCGCTTATCGATTTTGCTGAAAGTTAATCACCCCCAAATGCAGTGAAATCATCCGTACGTCCTGTCAGCACTCGGTAAAAGATGATTTTACAATTGGCCTTTATATTTTCTAAGCGAAACCTACTACTCATAAGGTCGTTGAAAAGTCTTCATCGAGGAGACCATCATAAATGAGAGATTCGGCTGGGTCTCCTGTGAAAACCGAAGTTCTGTGCAACTGAGAATGTTTGTCGGATTTCTTGGTTTTTCTCGCTGAAGACGGGACCGCAGGTTTGTTCTGATCACTGTAAACACTACCCACGTATTGATACGTTCCTTTTTCCGTGTGTTTTTACCCTCTTACGTGCATGGCAACACACCAGACGGCCCATAAACAATTTGTCCCGTTACTGGGTTGTTCCTACTTCTTTGTTCAAAATATCTGAAAGGTTTCAAATTGACGTGTGTCCTCAGGTTTTTGTTCCAAACCTCGATGACCATTTTCTCAGCAATCGGCTTAAATGCGCTGTGTTTCCCCCTATTCTTGCAGGCTATAAAATGCTCCCAGCACTTTGCAGTAATTTAATAGTTCTTAAGAATAGCACATGAGAATAATTTCCCTTGAGTTCTGTTGCAAAAGGTGGCAATTTTTTTCAACTCTTTAAGCGAACCTGTTCGGTTGGAACATATCTTTTTGGTTTCGGATATAAGTAGTGAGGGAAGGTTGTACAAAAAATTCACAGATGATCAGCTACCTATTTACCCCTGTTTGAGGCTCATCAACTAGGTGTGATTCTCATTTCCCAATTTGGACAGTAATTTGGTTGTGAGCAGATTTTTGAGCTCATTTGCATAGCATCATAACAAGCGCGGATGATTTGATCGAATCTCTGTCCGCACGACGTAGAGATGACTCATTTGGAGAACAGGACTTTTTACTGGACAAACAAAATAAAACGGTAACCAGTTTCGGAGGCAAACTACAGGAAATATGCGATTGGTGACAGCTCGAGTTTGTCGGTGTCCGGGTCTACGCAGATACTAGGAAGCAAGTGCTGACGAAACTCACGAGCTCTAGTTGGTAATGTGTTGGAATATCGATGGCTCGGGTGCATTATCTGGTAATTGATCAGGTGGCTGTTAATCTGTTCGCCGAGCTTGGCAGTTGATTTGCAAACGTTTCGTCTATCAACCTGTATATCAACATCTGAGGACAAAGGAAATGCAGAACCATAAAACCCAGACCCGAACAAGGATTCAAAGAAGAAATCAATAGAACTACAAACTACTAAAAATAGGAGGTACACCACCAACCAATCAAACAACAGAGAAGCCAACCACGACGCAATACAGATCACGAACGGACCAACCGGAGGAGAAAATAATGGACAGCCAGTTCAACAGTGGTGTGGCCGTAGAAAGCAAGAAATACAAACCACAACGCAACACAGATTATGCTCGGACCAACCAGAATCCAAGTGCGATGATTGTCAATGGCCAATCAGGTCACAGCGCAAAAGCTGCTCTTTTTAAACTATATAAACGCAAGCACGAAGAGGGGGACTACCCACCCAACAGTGCACTGAAGATGTCTCCTCGAATGGTGACGCAACTTTCGCAAGTCAATTGCCAAGCTCGGCGAACAGATCAACAGCTACTTGATTAATCACGAGCTCCAGTGCCAAAGGAAATGGTCGGGGAGGGGTGTGAAAAATTATGATCCATCATGCGTTGACAAAACGTGGAAGGTCATTGTGACTGGACGTAAGGCAAACGCAGTCGTGGTAATGGGATGTGATTAGGTACTGTAAGCACACAAAATACAACACCGATTTTCCTTGGGCCATTTGGAGGATTCGTTACGCGTAATACAAAAGAGTCAATGGTGTCTCTAGTTCCGGCAGTTCCACAACACGGGTGAGCTCAAAATTAAAACTGTTGCCGAGAATTGGTGAAGTGAACTTTTAGAAAAACTAAGCAACTAACGGATACGATGATGCTCCCTCTCATTCCTTATTTTCTGTCCCCAGTTTAAGAAAGAATCACTTCACATACCCATGTCTGTTAGCGCTGCAAATAAGAAAGGGCTGTTTGATTTCGTCTAAAATATCCCAAGGAAACTCACTGAACTGAGTGCAAGTTTTTGTAAAGCATGAATGCCCAGAAGGGAACACTGGCTTGCAATCACTGCGTGAAAGTTAAGTTTGGTGGAAGAGCAAAGACAGGTCTGGCAGAGGAATGAACGTTAGTCAACAGGTCAATGCCAAGCAAAGATCAATAATCAGCTTCACAGTTTCTTACCGAATAGCTCAGTTCCACTTTAACCCCGAATTAAGGATATTGATTAATGAACCCTTGGGAACTTTGATTTCACGTTTGAAGTAACTGCAGTGATAAAGTCTCCCTCGGTCGATAAACGAAAAAGATCATTAAAACATGCTGATGATCAGACTTTCACTAATGCTAAGTCGGTGTACGCCTGAAGGAGTAGCTCGTTCAGGGGCGACGCGCCAGTCTGCAAGCGATATCCTCCTTTTCACCATCATCATCATCATCATCATCATCATCATCATCATCAACAACATCGTGTTTACCATCATCGCCCTTATTAACATCATCGTTACTCGCAGCGACATCGGTGCGAGAATTCTGATATGCAGCTACCGTACAACCCTATCGATTCATGAAGAAAGAGGGGTAAGGGGCCTCATCAAAAGCAGTTGGGGTACCTACACCTCCAGATATTCTTTCAGACACTCTAGAAAGAAAATGCCAGCAAGAACTTCGTAGACACTGAAGAGTAGTCATCTAGTGCGATCTCCGCGGCCGTACACAGAATGGGAGGATGCCCAGTCGATGCTGGAAGTTAAGCCGGACGGCGCCGGTGATACCCGAAATTTTCACCCCTTTGTTCCGTGATTTAAGTCACTTGTTTCATGTTAAACTTGGCACGGAGGAAAGAGCGCAGTGCCGAAGGTCTACTGCTTGTGAAGTATTTAGTCTCTCGAGAAGCACCCGCTCCATAGTCATTTCGTTGTCATTGAATTTGCTAGCCCAATTCAGCTATGGTTGCTAGACACCCGCGGTCTAAGGACCAAAGAACGGAAGAAGCCTTGGATCATCTGCCCGTGATGGGTTTCTTTATGCGGTGTTTGAAAATTTCGGTCCTGTGGTGGCATGTGCACATCCAAACGGATGGCCAAATTGTGTTTTAGTAGCAGTGTTTCTGAAATGAAGTTGTCTGGGCTCACATACGAGAACAAAACAAATCCAGAAAAAAACGTGTAGCAAAAAACGGGTCGTGTTGCTCTGCCAGGTCCTCAGTGTAAAAAACAGCAAACCCGTGGTTCCAATTACATGCCAGAGTTGATGGAGGGGCTGTATCGTCACCAGAGTGCGCTTAGACATTCGGCGTTTCTGAGCAAGGTCAATTGTTTGACGGTTCACTATAGGCTTCAAGTAAAACCCTGATCATGTGATGACCTGCTGTAGGTGACAGTGCATTGATTCCGCCGCCGTGTGTAAACATAGTGGAAACTAGGCTGGCCTCTGGGAGTATAGTTTGCCACGTCTGTTATCCCAAGTGGCCTAAGTAAAGATTGCTGAGAACTATCAGAAAACCCACCACCCGTTTCGCCCTTTTTGGAGCTCACCAACAAGCAGGCAGAGTCTCCGATGTTCTGTCTGTCAACCAAGGAAGTACACAGCCTCTATTTTAGACGACTTGCGTCTGTTATAACGTCATCACAGATCAGTGGACAGAATCGTACACAGTCTTGGAGATAAACAACATAGAATTTGCTGGTCCTCTATATCGCTGCTCGAACGTTCATTGTAGTACGAAGGCGCGCACCATTGTATAGAAATCTTGCTTATTTTCCCCTGGACATAAGCAACTATAATGGAATTTCATCCGGACCACAAGATAGGTGGCGCTTGATCAAAGAATCACACCCGGTGGACTTGGATTCAGCTGGACTGACGCAGGTGGACAGCTGAATTGTTGTTCAAAATGTTCCGCAAAACAAACTAGACTCTTGCACACTACTCATAAGGTTGCTGAAAATTCTTCGACAGTCCACGACCGGTTTCGCCATTCTTGGGGCTCATCAGGTAGGCACATTTCCCGAGTTTCCGTCAACTTTATGTTCTACTTGAATCCAAATAGCTTGAAAACATCATAAACAAGAGATTCAGCTGGGTTCCAGGTAAGTCTCCCGCGAAACCAAATTTGTTTGCAAATGAGTATATTTCGCTAAACTAGACTCGCCTTCACCAGAGACAAACAAGTCGCCTTGGCACTGTTTGTTTAACTCACCGACGTTAATTTGGACCCTTGTTGGATTGGAATGTGTCTCTGGAAATCGAGCAACGTTAAAGTACGGTCTGAGATCAGGTGCTTCGATGGAGCTGGTTGCGGCATTTCACAAAGAGTGTACCCAGCATTCTATCTGTTGGCTGGAGGCACTTCAGTGGATGTGTTGGCTAATAAGGAACCGAGTAATTGGTTCTAACAAGTGTGCTACACACCGAGGTCCACAAGCTTCTCAAGGGCTAGAAGAGGTGTGTGCAGTATGTGAACCTCTTAAAAACGCCAAGAAAATCAGCATCGGGCAAGCACTTGATCGGAGTCCATAGAGGTATTTCATAACGCACAAAAGGTATCTGACGACGATTTATCTATGCTTTGAATCAATTCGTTTGCCGTTGACCAAAACGTTTCGCACAGGAGCACAAATGTCGCGGGTGTTTTGCGTTGTCCCTGCACTATGTTTAGCTGCTTCCACGAGCACAGCTATATCCACGCTTTTATTCCTCTGTAATAAAGCTCATATAACGTCGTAAAGACTGCCTTTGACGGTAACAATTCTATGTAGACCGTTGGGTTGTTGGCTGATACAATAAATCAGTTACGATCAACAACACGTTTACATACTACTTACGTGGATTTTTCATCCACGTTTGAGGTGGACAGCGTGTATCTACAAACAGAGAGTTCAGCGTACGTGTCAGAAAGGTCCACTTTTCAGCTTGTCCTAGCTACTAACAATGAAAACAGGCATGCGAACTGGAAATCGGAGACTAAAGATTGATTTTGAAGCGCCTGGAGTCGTGTCAGAAAGGTCCACTTTTGAGCTTGCCCCAGTTTATTAATAATAAAGACAGGCAGATGAACTGAAAGTCGGCGCCCAAATGAAGTAGGACGCACCGCAACTCACGCTGCTTAAAGTCCATCGGACGAGTAGGATACTAGAAGGCCAAACTGTGTCCCTCAACTGGATGAAATCTGAACAACTGACTAACAACAACAGAATCGAAAACATGGTTTACGAGATCAAACAGATGATCAAGAGGGTCCTACCAAAGTTTTACAGCACGTACGCCTGGTTCGTTTTTGGTCGAGCAATCGGACAAAATTCAAGCCTTCCAGACCTTCACTGTGAAATAGGTTTAAACAACAAAATTCGTCAGCTTAACCCACCTGACCGCGAGAAGTTGAAAGGAAATCATGGTAAAAAGTCTATTATGATTTCCGTGAATAACGTTCGGTGTTCAGTGAATCCATCTTTTTGAACAGATACAGGTGGAGTGTACGTGGCATACTCTCAGTAAGTGCCGGGGAAGTATATCGAGTTGCTTATCCAAAGCATGCCTCAGAAGAAAAGACACTGTCGCATCTGTGAGTTTGAGTACTTTTCTCAATGAGGCTCGAAACACCGTAGTCCAGTGGTCCGAGGAGACGGTGGATGAACCATCCAGTTAACACCGAAGACAGATTATGTGGAAGTCGATCTGGCACACGCTATCACCTGCCTGTGGATGAAAACACACCGTTGACCACAAGCCCGTCAACTTTGTATTGCAGCGTCCGATAATGAGTTCCATTAGGTCCAGCAGTCTTGGACGAGCTTTGAAAATGGCTTGTACCGCTTTGAAAAACGCATCGCCGCTTGGCTAGTAAACGTAGCGGAAGCCACATGACGGCGGGACTCAAAACCGTGAGTTGTTAATGTACGAACCTCTGCAGACTACAAGTTCATGAGGACCACAAGAAACTACCTATCTTTAGTGCGCATGTTAAGATAAGCAGTGTTCAGATTTTGTGAGAAAGTAGCTTAATGCGTTCAAAAATATTCCCATATAAATCAAAACATTTCTTCCTCTCTGCTCAAGTGATGGGGAGACATATCCAACTCTGAGCATTCCAGTCTCCTCTTGACAGAATGGATTAGGACTCGGTCTTGGTAGAAATTTGCATTTGGTTCTGCAGTGGTCCATTCACATTGGAAATTTGGATCCGAATCCTGGATCGTCACCCCCAAACGAAGACCCCTGAAATAAACTAACTGCGAACTTTACGTGTCACTTGCCCAAAGAAGACTGAGTAGCAACACGAATGAGTTTTAAGGTGATTTTTCAGTTTGACAATCTTTTCGTTTTCAGTGTGTTTGGGCGCTGGTGCCCTAGTTTTGAGCACATTCGACTGCAGTATGTTCTTTACGGGAAACCGCTTACAGTCTCACCGTGAGCGCTCTTCAGCCTACGCCCTTAATTGTACATCAACGCAACTCTAATCATCTCATCAAGGCTTTTAGTCATACTGGGCCATTCTGGTCACAACCGATTGGATGAGAATCTAGAACTTACTAGAACTTACTAGAACTTACTCAGTGAACATCACTCCAAATTGAACACGAGAAAATCGAACTCGAAAATCAATGGCTGTAAGTCATTGGGTGACTCTGGTTTTGGTATTTGCTAAAACAGCTTAAAATCGTTCTTCTCCTCTCCGTCTGGCCAACACGGTGGTAACTTCCTGTTACAAGTATCAAATAGAATATGTTCTGCGGTTGGAGCCAGTTAAGAGTGAAAAGCGCGCGTCTGAAATTTCAAGTTCATTTTCAAAAACGTTAAGGGGATGTAATTGGACCAGATCGATATGAGTGGCAATGCAGCTGGATAAAGACGGAAATTATTTTGTATGGATTGGATAATTCAGGTTAAACTTTGAGCAGAACTTAAAAAGATGTGTACCGTGCAACTTGAGTGTCGTTTGCTTCGATGAACAACGGTATATTTCGGTTAGAAGGTTTGACGGAAAAAACTATTTTGGTGATCCTAACCGGTTTCATTCCCAGATGCTACAAAACAAAATTGTCTTTCCGAAGGGGGTTACAGATCAACGGCTTACCTTGTTGTACAGAGTGTATTCACTTACGAGAAGGTAGTAACCCTTTGCCAGATGGACATTTTCACGGTCTGTCGTTGCGGATGGCTGAGCGAACAACTGTCGAGTGCCTTAGCAAAGGATTCATTCTCTTCCTACTCACTTAAAGAAAAACCGCTTTAAACTTCCTTCGAGTATGAAGACTATTCACAGGTGACCTTCCTCGAGTCGCTCTCTCTTGACCTGTTGTTTACCACTATCAAAACCGATATGTGGCTCTCCACCTGTGCGGAACTATTGCGAAAACAACAACAGCTAATATGAATAATGAACTCCACACTTACGTCATACGGATCACCTAGCTGAACTTTACAGCACAGGCTGATAGCTCCCCACATTGACCCGTTTTGGAAGGTCAGTGCGTGTGTACAATCGACGGAACGACGTTTGGTTGCAGGATACCAAGGCTTCAACCGGATTGGGACATTGGAAAAGATGCATGACGACTACACCAAGCATGATATTGGAAACTGAAACAAAAATCTTGATTTCCCGCACAATCCAGTATGGCGTTCACAAGCGTGCGACAAAAACCCTTGGTGCGGCATCATCTTGGTGGTTCTGTATGGTTTTTAATGATAATCTGAAGACAACGTGCCACATACACAATTGTTTTCAGCTATGTACACTCATTTGCACACCAGTTTGGTTTTGACGGGAGACGCACCTGGAACGGAACCCAGCTCAATCTCTGGTTTGTGATGTTCTTAAGCATCTGAATGTGCTACAGTTGGCACGATATTCTAGATATCGCGATACATGTATAGACGTAATGCACTACTCATAAGGTCGCTGAAAATTATTCGACAGTCCACGACCGGTTTCGCCCTTCTTGGGGCTCATCAGGTAGGCGCAGTCCCCGAGTTTCCGTCAACCTTATGTTCTACTTGAACCCAAATTGGACTGATTTCGACAAATACACTCATTTGCAAATCAATTTGGTTTTCACGGGAGACTCAAGTGAGTCTCTCGTTTATGATGTTCTTCAACTGAATGTGCTGCACACAGGCCGCCTCATGTTTCAGTTGGTACGATATTCGAGATATCGCAGTATATTTTCATGAAGGAAACTACTCACAAGGTTGCTGAAAATTATTCGACAGTCCACGACCGGTTTCGCCCTTCTTGGGGCTCATCAGATAGGCGCAGTCCCCGAGTTTCCGTCAACCTTATGTTCTACTTGAAAACAAATTGCACGAGATTAGCAAAATACACTCATTTGCATACCAATTTGGTTTTGACGGGAGATTCACCTTGAACCCAGCAGAATCTCTCGCTTCTGATGTTTTCAGGCAACTGAATATGCTTCTAATTTCGTGCAATTTGGGTTCAAGTAGAACACAAGGTTGACGGAAACTCGGGGACTGCTCCTACCTGATGAGACACAAGTGTTGTTCTTGTTGTGATGATGGGACACTATGCAATTATGAGAAACTTATCGTAAGCAAACAATCGTTAGTGTCAATTTTATCCCACAAACCAACACCAACTAAGTGGATCAGAGGAAGATCGATTTCACAAGATGAGTGAAACTTCCATCTGAGAAGTCATCATTCGAGGGGCCAGTCAATACGTGACCATATGATGGAATTTCTGTGAATGAAGAATGGCTGGGCTATCTCGTCTCTCAGTGAGAGCTAATCACATTGCTTTTCAGCCGCTCGTGGTCGAACAGTCAAGCTTTCGACCGCTGGTCGGAAGGTCACGGGGTTTCATGAGATGCATACTACTGATGACTCCTCATAAGGAGGAAACGGCTGCACTGTACCTCCTGACTTTTCAGCATAGGTTGGGTTCATGGACAGGACGAAACCTCAGTTGTTGTTTAGCACATATCCGAAGACTTACAGTGAAATGCTCTCGAGTGGTGACGGCACATTCCATTCTGTCCGCTTTAGAATGCAAATAGGTGTGTTTTGCTACAAAAAAGCATTAGACGGGCTTAGGTCGTGCTAGCATGTTTGCACACACGCAAGATCTATGGCCTGACGATCCAATCGGGCGGGCAATGTAGGTGTACGGTGGTTTGCATGGTGTGGCAAAAAGTCTGTCTGGATGGTGTGCTGATGGGGACTGGAATCGGCGCACATATCAGTCACAAACGATGTAGGAACTTCAGTCACCTGCCCCTGCCCCTCACCGCCCCGTCTTGTGAAACCTCGCTTTTCGTCCTTTTCAAAATCCTACCGCTTTTTTGAGGATAGCTGGGCTGGATAAGGGGAGAGAATACACCAGGCATATACATATTCTTTCAACATAAAGTTTTGAAGTATAAAAACGTCACCGACCGTCAAGGATGCTCATCAGAGACAAGCTCATAGTACTGAGAATGAAACCAGCTTGCTTTACTTGTTGAAGGTTGTGTACTCGGAGAGCTAGTGATTCGCTTTTCTGCGTTCCAATCCATCGGCAAACTAATGTCCACCGGTGACCTCATAATTCACTCTCCGAACACACAACCATTTTGTTATAGTCTGGATGGAAAATTCAAACATGACTGCCTTCGAAATGTACACCTACTGACACTAGGACGTCGTAGACATCAAGCCGTTTATGGACTTCCTTTCATCAATGTAAAAGTTGTTGCTAACCTTTCGAACCATGAAAATTTACCAAATTCAATAGAGTTCACTTGCTTGATTTAGCCCTGTGGTTCCCACCAGGCCAGTGCAGTGGTGGAAGAGGAAGTTGTCGAGTCGATCCATTTGTACTGGTGGGCAAGCGCGCTGCGTGTATACTTCCAAATCCGCGATCTAGGAAGAAAAATGTTGCCTTGAAACAACTCTCAATTTCATCGCTATGGGACCACAAAAAACTGTTTTCATTTTGATTGCGTTGCTTCTCCGTATCACAGTGCTAAGTTTGATCTTTGTGAAGCATGCTGTTCCGCGCAATCAGTATTCAAAAATACATTAAAGTACGTCATCATCAGTGGGCCCGTTGTACGTGGGCGTCGATCAGGGCGTGAGTCACCCGAACCACCTGTGTGTCGGATGCAACCACGCCCGTGCGTTTCAGTGACGCACACAGTGAGCTTCGAAACGTGCACGTGCGTGGGCACTCAAAACACGGTAAGTGCAAAGCACATGATGTTCGAGTTGTCTACTCGTTGGCGTGGAAAGATGAGCTGCGCTTCACTTTGGGTAGGATGAATGAAAATTTAGATGGGGATGTTCGGTGTGCGCAATGGCTCGATAAAAATATGTTTGGATAATTTAGTCGGGGTCCAATTACTCATAGCTGTTTGCAAAAAACAACATATTGAGTAGTGTCGTTCGAATCAATGGAGAGAATAGGGATTATGCAAAAAAAACTCTTGTTTCATTGGTATTCGGTATGCCAGGATAACAAGATTGCGGTGTTTCGGGTTGCTGTGCTGTCTGTGCAGCAACAAAACCTGGAAGCTATGCCAAAGTCAAGTTGCCGTCATTGCTAGATTTTTCTCGCAGTATCTGTGCGGGTGGACGGACCAAATAATGGAAGCACACGTTCTTCAAAGAGCAAACACAGGTTGAGTTGGATAGAATCTGGAAGCAAAACCAACTCCGGTAGTTAGGCTGAAGGACCACGGTTGACACAGCTTTGAGGTCAGTTTGAAAAACCTCAACTTCCGTTTCAGATGATCGGAGGACTTGGCGCTTGACACAGTGGACTGTAGAACACAAGACGGAGAAGCTTCTCAAGCCTGCAAAATAAGCGAGCCATTTGTAAACTTTCAATCTCCTTAGTGTAGCATCGACCATGTGGATTTGCGCAACATGCGGACGCACATGTCTTGATGAGATCGGTTCCGTGGTACACCCGCACACTCATTGGTTCACTTGATAAAAGTAGGCATCCGAAACAGTTTTGATTTCGGTCCATTTTCTAATCAGTGCCGGCCCAGTATCACCAAACTAGGGACGATGAGATCATTAAACGTGTGGTCAATAAAATGCCGCTGTCCTATGCCACGTCGTTCTTTCAGAAATTTGAGGCAGTGCTTCAACCGTGGAGGTGCGACACTACAACATATGTTGTCGGTTCCTCAATGAAGAACACATAACCGATGCCTCTTATGTGTTCTAGCCGCTAATGGGATGTTGAGCTTTCTAACTGGTTCGGAGGAAAGCAGTGCAACCGGCTGGAAAACTGGTGTATGCATTTCTGATTAGACTGATAGGCATGGCCGAAACAAAGTACAACATGAATCAGTCGTATATACCGAGTATGTTCGAGTAGGATCTTGTTTGGCGTGACCAAAACGTCGCATTTGTCATCAAATGGGCACGCATAGAGCCACAGATACATGAGAATGAGCAAACGTGACAGCCATCAAATTACCGTCTGCTATCGGGGGACCAGTTCGTCTTGCACAATTGTCTTCAAGGTCCTCCCTGCATTTTGGATGGTTCTTCTGAGTAGTTCGAAAGCACCCAGCAAGACATCAAGTGGCGCGGATGGCCCAAGTCCACGAGGAGCGAAATTCGGTTACCTGATGCGTCACAAATGCTGCTAAATGGTAGGTGTTTGTGGCTTCCCGGTCCTTATCTGGCAAATTCGAGTGATCATGGGTAGATATGTAGCAAAAGTCTGATTCGAAACAAGCGTGGAAACTGTAGTGGCACCGCGACTCACCGAGGAAAGGAATAGGGGTCACCGGATGCGCACTATGCGCAATTCGAGTTGCTGAGTTGTACAATAATTTTCCTAAGAAAATTGCGCGCCAGGCAAGGGGTGATTTTACCGGACTAAAGGTTAACAAGAACCTTTTCGACCAATTCTGTGATATAAGCGTCCTTAATTCTCACATTGGACCAGCACCTCACCCATGAATTCGGCAATTGCTGCTTGTAGTGGGATTTGTTGTGACCAATTTTATGACAGTTCAGATAAGCACGGTTACGGCAAAGACAAGCTGGACAAACTACCATCGTGCACAATGCGGTGGGTGGACCGTGCAAGTGTGAGATAACCACAGGCCAGCTGATTCCGCCAGTGGGCCGGGAAAAATCAAAGACTTTGTGAAGCTGGTCAGGGTTGTGGTTCACATTTACAAGATAATTTTGAGGCCACTGTGCATTGGTAGCATGTGCGAACAAGCAGTTCTATATCTTGGTCCACGAATGGCCAGCATGTGTGACCAAGGGTAACAGATTGTGTTCAGCTGATTCCTGTATGTCCACTATGCAAATGTCTCATAACTTTGCCTAGTAGGGTTTGGACACAGGAAAAGTCTGATTCGAAATAATCTTGGATATTGTACTGACATCGCGACTCACCCAGAAAAGAAATCGGATCGCAGGATGCACTTTGCGAAATTCGAGTTGCTGAGCTGTACGGTAGTTTCCCCAAGAAAATTCCGTGCGAGGCAAGGGTTGATTGTCCTAGACTACGGTTTAGCAGGAACTTCTTCGACAAAAATAATGTGATATACGTCCGTGGTTCCATAAACTTCCCACAGCTGGTAGCAAAGTCTACGGTAGACGGACGCCTCACTCATGGATTCAAAAACTGCTGTATGCAGTGGGATTTATTGTGATCAGTTGTACGGTAATTCTGATAAGCACGATTACGGAAGTGACAAGACGGACAAACTACCATCGTTCGCCATGCCAGCATGGATGGACTGGGTCGGTCGTGTGAATGTGAGACAACCACAAGGTAGCTGATTCCGCCAATGGGCCGTCAATGGGTACATGAGATCGCAAACTTCATGGAGCTGGCCAGTGTCGCATTTCACATTTAGAAGACAGTTTTGAAGCCATGACACATTGATGACGTGTGCGAACTAGCCGTTCTATATCTAGGTTCATGAATGATCAGTACGTGTAACTACGGACAGCGGAGTCTTTTTTAGCTGATTCCTGAATGTCCACCATACAAATGTTTCCTAACTTTGCTTAGTCGTGTTTTAGGTATAACCACCCGATCATATAACACCATTTACCCGAGAATGCCTGTAAATGCAAATGTTCATCTCCTGAAATGCTCAGTAACTATGCCACTGAAATGAGAGGGCTTACGTCTTGCAACGGGTCACTTCACATTGTACCGGGGATATTATTCCCTCAGGTCTACAATGACGCCAACAGATCACATGCAACATCCCGTTTGGCTTGGCGTAAATCTACTGTGTCTCTCTAACTATGCGCAAGCTTGCAGTTGCTTGAACACTACTAGCTATCAACCCAGGGTTAGAACACCTGCCATTCGATATGTCGGAGCTCTGTCGACTTCTGTCCACGACGCCCGATTTCTAAACCAATTTTTCTCACTCTGCGGTTATGGTACATTCTTCTGAAGGGACCTAAGCGTGCTCCTTATAATGCTGTTTTCTTTCAATCCAGTATCAAGCGTACCTTTGAAGATGAGGCACTCTGTATCAAAGTGATGTCTTGCAATCGAGATGTTGCCCCGTAAGGCCGATCTATGCTGAAAAACCGAGATGCAATATATAGCTGTTTCATTCTTATTGCGAATCATCAGCAGTGCTCATTCTCACGAAACTCAGAGAGTTTCAAACCTGCGGCCATCGGTTCAGTGTTAGTTAAACACATAAGCGTTTGGTTAAGAGTGGCTGATCAGCAGTGTCACTGACGAGAAGTGAGGCTCCCATCTGAGAAGTCGTCACTTCAGGGGCCAGTCAAAATGTGTCCACACTACATTCTGCCTAAATGCGAGGTAGTCACAATGCTGATCAGTCGTTCTTGGCCCATCGGTTAAGTGTTCAACCACTGACCGGGCGGTCGCGTGTTCGAAGCTCAGTTTGTGAAGTGTGGACTACTGATTCACAATGGGGATAAAACAGCTGTACAGCACTTCTCGGCTTTTGAGCATAGATTGGCCTCACTTACAGGATGAAGTCGTAATTGGGTGGATTCTGTTGGGACCCAAGAAATTTGCTTTCTACATGCTTGCGGTGATATAAATAGTATCAGTGTGTGTCAGAGTGAACCGAATCCTGAGGGTGTTATTTAATATCACTTATTATAAAGTGGACTTATAGTTCCCGGATGGCACCTCGGTAACTCACTGGAGTGGGTTAGCTTTGGTATACCATCCCCGTCGCCATATGTTGTAACTTATCCAATACTTTAACAGCCAAGATGAATTTACTCGAACTACAAGATAGCTTACTCTTCTGACATCTTTCAATCGGAAAAGGACAAGAATTGACACAGAAAACTAACGTAAGTCCAGTCATGTGGAGCTTTTGTCCGTAGATGTCTGCAACTAACTGGTGGCTGGATTTTTGAATCACCATCATGTCTAAGATAAGAGGCCAAAATACAAGCGAACCTGCGATCGATCAGCTGCAGTCGCTCCCGCTGCTGCCAATAGGTAGGGACTTGCTCCATGGAAGGACCGATGGATTCGAGTGATGCTACGGCATAAACAGATGTACCCGATTTTCAGATCAGTTGTCCGACAGCAATGGACCAGTTGGGACCCCATATTCAGAAGTACGACTCACCATTGTGATTAACTCACACTTAGACAGGGTACAGCGCCATTGGTCTTCCAATCACATACTGACTGGCTGCTTGATGAGAGGTCCTTTCATCGTACAAATTATTCTTCCCCTGATCTACTTAAAATCTGTTAGTAGCGTGAGGAGTTGGACAACCCCACGGGTGACAAAAGCTGAAGGTGCAGACATCAAAACTGACAGATTTAACGAGATTTTAATGTAGCGATGTTCAGTGGACGTACTGTTGTCTCATAAAAATACATTCTACAAATTTTGGGGGCGGTAGAGGGCCTGGACTTGAGTGGACATTGAGAACTCGGTAGCACTCAGTCCAGCTGAACATTAATGCAGTATGAGCATCGTATTGTCCCATCTCACAAAATAAACGATATCTAAGATGCATGCCAATGATTTTATTACATTTTTTTCACCCTAACACTGGTGGAAACAAGGGTTCTTTACTGCCACATAACATTAGATAGAGATTTCAGTAGAGTCTAGAAGAATATACCTAATTTTAGGCGCTCTAATCCTAATGCGAACGTGCCAAGCAGCCGCCGGTGCGAAAATGCCTGAATGTACTTGAATGTACCTGAGTGTAGTTGAATGTTTCAAGATCGATGGGAGGTCTCAATCTCGAAAAAAGACACCGCTTTGCTTAGAAGAGGCTCATTCCTCCTAGTTCAGCCTCAACCATGTAGGATCACTCAACCTGTTGATGTCCGAAAATTGGCCAGATCGGCCTTGGGGATCACAGACGTATTCGCTGATCCACTCATTTATTGCAAACGACTAAAACCGGGGCATAGTTATCCCATTGTCGTTGACCGTATGGCTACTGGAATTCAGTTAGTTCACTCATAAACATCTTGGACGAATCCCGGTGTACAATTGCATGGTGCAGATACAGTTGACTTTGCGGCATTTGGTTAAAACTGATAAGAATTGACGAATAACGCCGGTTCCTCGGTGAAGACAAGTTGCGGTGTTTAGCATTATATCGTCATGTTTAGCCGGCTGATGGCCGGCACCAACGGCTGCACCAACCTTCGCCCCAACAATCAGTAGAGAGTTGATCACTGTTGATCAACAAATTCGATTTGAATATCCATCACTTTGATTGTTAGATGTGTGTATTTGACACCTGGTTTTGGAATTAAATTGACTCACCATTCTGTAGTGACCTTACACTTCCCTGTGTAATTTCACAGGGTTTCGTTCAGGACACCTAAGTTGACCTAGGTTTACTCTGCAGAATGCCTGGATGAATTTTCAAAAGGTCTTAAGCCAGGAGGCTTCTACCCCGTCAAGAAACCAAAGGTACTCAAGCTATCAACCTACTGTTACGCCAGATTTAGCGTAAAACCATCTGACATTCCCAAATCCTGTAAAAGTGATAATTACATAGGTTGCCCCGTATACGCCCCTCCCCGAGTTAGGGTCATCTCGAGGTATGTAGCTTTTTGGCTGTCCTTGGAAATTGACTTACTCCAGGGGGAGTTTGTTGAATCTGACGCGTCAGGCCTTAGTAAAATTGCTTTTTATGACCAGAGTATTCGATGACCTTCTACTGAGTTTGTATCCTCTTACGAATATGGTGCAACATACACTGAATAGTCTTAGGTTTGGACATCAATTTTTATTGCAAACTCAAAACATATTGCTTTAGAAACTCGGTGGCCCCAATAGAGGGCCGTCGGTTTCTTGCTTGGTTTGTTCCTGTTGGATGGAATGTTCCCCTAACAAAAGCACGTGTAAGAGGAATCTTGATAACGAAGGCGATGGCTACGTGGATGACCTACCACTGTCCAATGTAGTCAGAACCCCATGCTGGATAACAGTTCTCGGAAAGCCTGTCACGACATGGCGAGGTGAAGTATGAGGGAACTTTTTTCTGGGGCATTTGTGTTTATCTCTGGAGGTGACAAGCAGTCGATACCAACTGAGAGTATACTGTCAACTGTGGGTCAAGCCGCGTAGTTCTAATATGTCTGTCGTTGTGCTCCACGCTTTTGTCTACTAGGCCTCGCAAACGACGCTGGATCTATTCAGCTGATGGTAACTTACACCGACATAAAGCTCAGTCATGTTTATTTCGTTGAGATTCCGCAGCATCTCCTTTTTGATTGTTTCCTGGGAGTTCGCTTGTTAAGCCGGATCGGAAACGTAGGCTATACCTTACTTCTTGGCGTACGAAGATAGCATATATTAGGGCCCTCGTTCAACACAACATTCGGTTGAAGAATGTCATGAATGCGGCATTCAGCTGCGGTTCAGTTGAGTCTCCAGTTACATCTCGAAGATGGTACCAAATGAAACACGAGGAGACCTGGTGAAGCACATTCAGTTGCTTAAGAACATCATAAACCAGAGACTGAGCTGCGTTCCGTTCCAGGTGAGTCTCCTGTCAAAACCAAACTGGTATGCAAATGAGTGTGCTTCGCTAATTTCGTACAATTTGGGTTCAAGTAGGGTATAATTTTGAAGAAAACCCAGGGACTGGTCTATCTGCTGAGCTCTAAGAAGGACGGAATCGGTCGTGGGCTGTCAAAGAGTTTTCAGCAGCCTTGTGAGTGGTGTGCTCTACCAGAACAACACTTCTATGCCTACAAACGGAAACAGGACGTATACGCCCTAACTTGACTCCAACACTCAACCAACACGTTTTATTGAAATAATTTACTAACAAGTGAAGGAAAATGTCGGAAATCATTTGAGCTGCACAATGAAGACAAGCGTGCAGGTGTTGCCAACTAATTATTGATCAACACCCCTCTGGCACCCTGAAAGTTCAACTTATCAGTGGTAATAAGCTGTCTGGATCTCCAGGACTAATGTTGGTTGTGTGAATTTAATTTTGCCAGGTTGGAGAATCGGTAAATTCACATACATCAAACAAATTATCAGCTCCTGGGCTAACCCGATATTTAGTAAAATCTTTGTGAAACGGGAATACCTTAAAAAGCATAAATCACGTGAGGATAACCAGTAGAGAGGTTCGAATTTAAAGGACCTGTGTATGATTGACACATCCTCCAAGCGTCAATTAATTTCCCGAAGCTTCACGTCAAACTGATCGGTGAAGGGCTTGGTGGTTAGTTAAAAATTAGGATAAACCACTTGACTGCCAGTAAGTGTTCGAGTTTCCGTGATACTATATACCTCGGACCGAAAGTTGAAATCACCGCGATTCTTGTTCGCCACTCGACTAAGTGTATCCATTGGTCACGTGACTTTGCGATCAACAACGGAAATGGCCAATTAATGCCTCACATGACCCAACCTGTCACATCCACCTGATGAACTCAATCCGTATGAAGTGTCCAGTAGACAGAATTTTCAGGACTATCCACAAGCTAATCTCACGATTTCTGGACACCTTAATCAACTAATTAAAACAGTCGTCGTAGAAATAAATCAAACGTTTCAAAAGAGGGAAGACACAAAACAGAGAACCGAATTAAAGAGGTATGAGATATCGATGCTGGGAACATTGAAAAGATGCATTGTAAGGATAGGTCACACTGGTTCTGAAATGTCTGTCGTTGAAGTTATAAAACTGTCATCAAATCCTTCAAAGTTGACCAAGGAAGACAGATTTTTGCGTCTAACCCGCATCTGGTCCACCTTGTTTAGGTCGTGCCTAGGCAGATCTAACTAGCGCTATGCCAAAATCTCATTCCAACCTGTAATTATATTGGTTGCCAAAATGCTGTCCGCCGTCTGAGCCCAAATCTTTGTAACCCGACTGGGGAGGGGAAAAGAGATCTACTGATGTGCGACTGACATTCGTTGGATCTCCAACTGGTGAGCAAGCATCATTCAACCGGTACAGCGAACACTTCCTCGGATGGCCTGCATTCGACTCGAGTTAGCCGGTCAACAGCGATCAAAACACTGGACACATAGGCATAGCAAATAGGGTTTGCGCACAGTCGAATGTGATGCTGCGCGCAACTCCTAAGGCCGCCATGTAAACTCGATGTTATAAGATCGGTCAGAGATCGTGCAGAGGCTTATCGCAAGCCATCAACCGGCCTAAAAATGATGGCGTAGCAATGGGCACCAGCACCAATCGCCCGTTTATCATCGACGTACCGGCATCATACATTCCTTAAAGTTCAAGCATATTACCATACCTCCACCAGTATGGCATCATGCAAATGCTACCGGTGTAACGGGGTATGCTACTGATGAAGCATGCGAGTAGTCTATGATCTGGTGTCCAAGCTTCGTCCTCACATCTGACGGAAGGTGAAGTTTATTACGGGAATCGTGGAACCGCCTTGCAGCGTTCATTTACTAATATGCAATGGTTAATGAATATCTAGGAAAGTTCAAGAAAACACGTGAGAATGTTCAGTTTTTTTAATTATGTGCATATGAGATATTTACTTTCCTGTTTAATGGCTTGTAAACGTTCAGTTCGTGTTTGCTAATAGATGGCTTTGCAGCGAAAGACTTTCTTCCTTTCACCAGTGGCCGCCTATTAAGTGATAACCGGACTTTATGTCATTTATCTTCTGGGTGAAGATGTCAAATTTGGGTTGATAATGTCGGGCGGGTAGTCAGTGCGAAGTGGAGCAAATTTACCTGGGTTCCATAAGATAGCGTTGAGAAAGTGAACCGGCGAATACGCTGGGGACCTGCAAGACCAATCCTACTAGGATACATTCATCAGGAGATTTAGCCCCTTCCGAGTGGTTCGCGTGCTTTCCAGCCTTTCAACTGGTCCAATCTCAAAGCTTCTCACTTCTGCCTGAATAGGCATTCTCCAAGCCGTCCGGTCACGAGCTAAGTATTCAAACTTACCTGAAGATTGTCCAAATAGCATAATTTCAGGCGTCCCGGACTTCAGGCTCTGTCTTTCAGCTAACCCTAAATGGGTGGTCTTGAGATGTCAGTTGCGGCCATTGGTTATTTTAATGGATTAAACAACAGAAGTGGTTGAGCGTCGGACCTCATCTATTTCTAACAGCGTTTGCTTTTCCAAGGTTTTGGGTGTTTGGAATCACGTCATTTCATTTGATCGGAAAAGTTTTGCGCGGACATTGCGAGTGAAATCAATCAAGAACCCGTCTGTATGGCGTCCAGGTCTTGCTGCTCTGCAGTAGTGAAGGCGGCAGTCCGATAGACCACAACCTTGGTGCAATGTATGCACAAGTGGGTGGTTGTTCTAGCCGCGTTTCCCAAGGCAAACAAATGCGATGCTGGCCGTTGCAATTCGTACGCTCATTTTACTACCAAGTATCAGATTTGTGGACAGTGTTTTGTCAGGACAGCCTGCCATTTTAGGGCCTTCTAGGAGGTATGTGGTTTATTTCGGGCTCGATGTATATGACCATTCGATCTTTAAGTCCGTACAACAGCAGTCCAGCTTTTGACCTTTATCCCCCTGCCATCTGAGTGGTTGTAATAATCGTGTTATGAATGTCCTTGAAGTATTACTCACTGATAGGCTAAGAGAAGATGGCACTAGAAATCTATTGTTGGTGACTGGCATATGATTTCCCTGGGCTGCAGCCAACAGATGGCGTTGTATTGATTGTTCTTCGTTGGCGTTCCCCTCCAGATCTTACGGCGCTTTGCGGGACTTTAGATTCTTACCACATCGGCGAGTGACAATGCTGGTCAAACACTGCTCCGCATGATACGGAATAGGTTGTATGTCATCATTTCGGATTAGAAACCCTCCTAACAAAGAGTCCTCATTCCTCATAGGAAGGACAAGCAATGGATTGACGTTCCCAAAGGCAATATTTGCTACCTAATACCAGCAAGCTGCGGTCAGTTTGATCGTGACCTACTCTGATAATGAACTGGGTAGTTAAACTGCAAGCATCAAATTTTGTACATCACAGGATATGGAATTTTGAGCTCTTGTGGTACATTTCGAATATTTTTTTCTTTTCGAACCTGGTGTGATAGTCTCGGTAGGACATAACCCATAACGATGGGCAAATCGCTGACTTTTCAGAGACTATTAAAAAACCTGTGGTTATAAATAGATTAGTACTCTCAAAGAGAGACTCTTTCGGGGATTAAGAAATGTTTCCTCAGCAAGACGCTGTCTCGTAGTTCGGGGTTGTAACCGGTAAGAGTGGTACCGCCCGTTTCCGGTGTGCTGAAGTCTTGTTTGCTTCCGGGTCTCTTTCAACAGTTTCCTTGGGGGTGGGATATAGTTTGCACTTCATTCCGAAATACGTGCAACAGATGTGCACATCTATAGGCGCAACGTGATAAACCTGAAAGATGTTCATCAACTGTCGTCAAATGAGTGTCTCATCTAAATATATCTGAAAAAGGGACCAACTGACGCGATAAGTTACCATGCAGATGTGCCCTCTGTGACAACAAGAACAATGATGAATAATGAGAACTAATATTAATGGTTTATGACATCCTGCCCTTCAGCCTTCAACCGCTGCCTCACCTGTGAAAATTTTCACCGAATGGTGTTGTGTGTGTATTCAAGGCCAATGTGTCGTCTCTATGGAGGTCAAGTCCGATCGAAAGTAACTTAGTAATGTGGCTGGTTAACATCCTGGTCACAGACCCTCTGGAGAGCTAACCAATGCCTCAATCTAGGCCAGAGATGCCCAAAACTTCCATCGTACTTTCCACAATTCGGAAGTTTTTTAATTTCTTGAGTAACCAAGAAGTGTCTCGTCCTCGGTTCTAATGAGTTCGTTTTCTCAAAGGGGGGGGGACTCTATCGGAAGGACAGAAATGGACAAAGTCCGATAATGTTGTATTGTTATTATTATTTTTTCGGTCCTGAAAGTGAAACAGTTCGTGACCTTGACACACTTTACTTGAATCGACCGCCTTTGTATGAAGCCATACGAGTCTTCGTAGGTTATCTGTCACAACTATGCTAGTTCACGTGATCAGTCTGATCCACACATCATTCTAAATGTTAAAAACGGTTCCATCTGTAGTCATGAAGTTAAATCCATGGCTTTCGAAAACGAATTTTCATTTGATTTAAGATAATACTGGCATTTGTGAAGAGCGAAAGGTTCACAAATCACTATGCCTATTGTAAATATTAGCTTAGCAACAGTTTCTCGACATACAGGAAGAAGAAAACCAGAAGCACAAAAGATGTCTCTTGTCTTTATGGGTATCGTTTGACTTGATCACTTCAAAAAGGAGTTGGTATCAAACAATGGACCTTCTGAGGCACAGTCATGGCCAGAGGCAAGACTTGGCTACATTCTACCGACGTGATCAATTTGGCTTTCAAAGACGACTAACTATAGAAGTAAAATCACTGATTAGTGGGACCACTGGAACCTAGCTACTGCGTTTTAGAGCTCAAGATAGCTTGATGGTTGAGGCACGAACTGACCGACCAGAAAGTCCGTGGTTCGAACTCAACCCCTTCATCTCAACCGCTCCTGTCTAGGCTGGGGCAATCAGGTAGTATCTCAGTTTTTGTTCTTTCTTCGGGTGGCAGATAGGCACCAAAAGGGTGTTACAGCTGAAAGAATATTTTATTTTATTCTTCTTTCATATCATTAAATCGCGGAATCAAGTCAGTGCACCAGGGATGTTCCTCGTAACTTGTCTCCGGAAAGGCCTATTCGCAAAATTTGGTGATTCCAAACACAAAGAAGTATTTTTCAGCATTCTTGAACTTTGATGAGACTCGCAGAAGTTTCTTTCTAGTAAAATTTTGCGCTAATATTTCAGTGGATTGTAAATCAGTCAGTCTTAACCGTGGTTCAGTTATGGTGTCTTCGATGTCATGTTTTTTCAAGGACATTGCCCCTTCTCTTGAGGGAACACACTGCTCGTAGGTTTATTAAAAACATTTCTCCACCCCATGGTTGCTTTCGTCCTTGCTCGAGCCCGTCAGATTGATGTAGTCCCTGAGTTCCCATCAATCTGACTTACGTCTTGCTTGGAATCCATATTTGCTAATGTGTTTATTTGGCCCAATATCCTGGTCTCTTTCGCCTGTGTCTGAGGGTGCTATAAGTGAGGTCACTTGAAATGAGGTCATTTATTGTTTAGACGGAACACACGACTCCAAAGTTTGTTGAAGATGAACGTCATAAACCGGAGATTCGGTTGGATTTACTTGTCTTCCAGCAAACCAAATAGGTATACTATTGAGCGAATTTCACGAAGGACATTTGTTCTTGAAATGCTTGTAAACTGCTGCATACATGGGCCCGCAGGTCCTGGTTTAGACATGTCTGGTCAGCTAACAAAATTTTGGTGGAGAGGCGATGCCACCAACAAACTCTAGGAAAGTGTTTTGCCGTGCTTGCTGTCGTTCATCTGGCGAAAAGTACGATGAACACTCAAACAACACACAGAAGCGTCAAACACAAGGTGAACAAAGTGGATTACGGGAGCCGAACACAACGGAGTGGCTGTTGCCAGTAAATCGGTGATTCACAGACGTTCAGAACCGCTTTCTTCCTCGGGGGGGGGGGGGGCTTCTCCTTTCTAAAACATCCACAAATATGTACACGGCTGTTTACTTTATTAGTGAGGAACTTCTGGGTTTAGCAGGTGATGTTTTCAGTGATGTTTTCGGTGAACCACGTTCCAACATTCACGTAAACTTTCGGTGAATGGTAAACCAAAGTGATTGGCATAGCTTCGTGCGTCTGAATCAGCCAACCCCATTTCAACTCTTGTAGATTCCCTCGCTCATTGTGAACAACTGCTAATCACTCATGATTCCAATTTTCTTCGCCTATCATACCACACAAGGAGACTGTCAACATGGGAACATCTGCATTGAATATGCAATTTTATCACTGTAAACCCAAACAGGAAAACTTTTTTCTCAGAAAGGAACCAGCACACACTGTACTTGCCTTGGGAGTGACTCAGGTTGATTGATTGACTGTCTAGCTGAGAGGCTCGTGTATTTAAATTTCCATACCAATCAATACAGGGACTTCGTGGCTATTGATCTGTTGATGATGAATTCCCTTTCAGTAAGGTGTAAGTCGTTGCGGTGTAAAATTTTATGTGGACGTTTCCGAACACCATTTAAAAACATAATCATCAGATGGGTGCAGCTGTTCCTGCTGGGGGACCAAAATGGCCTTTTGCTTCACTACAGATAAAAATATTGACCTAAAATAGTCACTTAGCTGTTTTGAGATGTGAACAAGCAAAGCTCTATCTAGGCGGGTCAAATCAAAGGATTTCTTGAAGGCATGGATGGAATAGTCCTACTGCTTTGCGGTATCGAAATATGTTGTCACAAATGCCTAGTTTGTGATTGCGCTGCTTTTTCCTACCAACATGTTAGTTGTCATCCTTCTGTAATAGACAGCTTGGGCGCGATCATTATCCGTATTTCAGTGAAACACGTCACGATTCGATCGATCGATCGATCGCCTGATGCCTCCGTGTGTGCGTCACTCGATTCAAGTCTGTCGAATTTAATCTGTGTGTGTTTATCAACTTGGCCTACAGGTGTGTGGACAGTTAGAAGACCAAACCAACTACAGTGCATACTGCAGTTGAATTGAAGTCTGGTTGACTTACACGGATCAGATGTATCTGACTGTGTGCAGAGAGACTTCAACCTTAGTGGAAGTGGGACATTACGAATGCGAAAACGTCATGGGCAGTAGTGTGTGAGGAAGAAACTGACTGATATCAATGAGGCGTCACAAAAATCAACGGTGTGCTACCGACCGTAGAAAGCAGTTCTTCTTCTAAGGACATCATTCAGGGATGTCTAGACGTAACACACAACTCATAAGATTACTTAGAACTCTTCGACAGCCCACAACCGTTTCGTCTTTCTTGGGTCCTCAAGTATCTGTCAAACTTATGTTCTAGTTGAACCCAAATTGGATTGATTTTTAAAAATACACTCATTTGCAAATCATTTTCGTTTTCAGAGGGAGACTCATCTGAATCCAGCTGAATCTCTAGCTTATAGTGGTCCGCTTCTGTCCAGTAGTTTCATCATGAAGTATGGAAAGACTAGTGAAGAGAAAGCGAAATGAGGGGAAGTCCTCAAAAAAAAAACACTTTTCATTGCATTACCATCCAAAGGGGACCAGATAGATAGACCTCGTTATTTTGCCCTAATCTTGATATATACATAGTTTGCAAGTCACTTGGAGAGCTTCTTCATGTTTGCTTCATGCAAATACCGCGTAATGTGTTGCGTCATTCATCTCGGTTCATTCTGTCTTCAGTGTTAACTGGGCTTTTTTTGGCTTGATTTGAGCGCTTTTAGTTGTGAACCCTGAAGCCCTGTGAATTAACTCACGATAATCCGACCCTATACCGAACACTTTGATAGAATGAGTTCGCGACAAATCATCTCGTCGCGTGCTGCTCACCGGAGTCTATCTAGTTATCAGAAAAAAGTCGTTCGCAATGAAGTGGATCACATGGTCTGAAGGATTCATCACACCACTGATAAGGGTTGGTGTTATATTTGACTGTTCTCCCCTCTCCAGTGCCTTGAGGCCGGAAAAAAGGCTCACCGACAAAGAACACAACAGCTTTATTGCAACAAGCGATTGCAACAGTTACAACGGCCCCGCGCTGTTCAAAGGGGACTTTCTGACATTGATTCAGGCTGTCTGATAGACGTTTAGTGAGCATCCATCAACATCGACCGTGCTTCTATGAAATGCCTGAACGCTGATCACATTCGGTCGTGCTTCTGTGGCGTCTCTGAACACTCATCGGCTTTTGCTGAATTGACTGAATGATTGACTGGCCTGGATGCTTGCCGGCTTCCTTATTGAGATTTTGGTGGAGTTTTAGGGTCTCAGTAGGTTCCGGGCATTCTGGGGTTATTTTCAGGAACCTAATCTTCCTGATAAATGAATAACCCGATCATCCGGCACTGGCAAAGTGAGCTGTTCCATGAACATAACTCACAGAAGTTGTGTATTAGACCACATTACTAAAATTTGCGGGAATTAGTGATGAGATATCTTCTCCTGGGAGCGTTGTAATACCCACCAGGTCTCCCCTCCATGGAGAGGGGAATCTTATCAGTTTTTTATAGAAAATATCACTCTTAATGGGAGGCTGCGCCTAAGTGATGGTCAATTAGAGTTTTTGTACTTCGAAGCCGAAAGTAAAACCGAATACCTTCGTCTGGAACTCTCACTGTTAAGTCAGCTGACTTACCAGCTCATGCACCACATTAATAAGACTCGCAACATTACTACGCTGCCCCACTTTTCACCCACACATTCAGTCAGGACTATCTTCAATCATCTTGACAAGTACACTGTGGAAAAGAGCCAACAGATGACACAAATACCAGAAAGGGACTCACAAGCCCCCCCCACATTTCGCGCAACAAAAGCAGGTGATGTCCACCTGATCGTTGGGCTTTGGAAATCGCATCAACCAGGTTTTCACAACTATATTTGTCACCTTGTCGAAGCAGTTGATGACCAGTAACTGAGTTTGAGTCTTGTGTATATGTACCCCCTCCCCCAAAATATCGGATTCCTTCGTACCGCTCTCAGCTGATGAGCTAAAGTAATTGCGTGATGTATCAATTCAGTCTTCGATGTGACTGAAACGTGCTGTCAATCAAATGATCTCATTTAGTCTGAGGTAGCGAGTAAACCGTGAGTGGAAGAAACACACAGTTGAAAACGCGGACCATGGGATTCAGTGCTTGTTTTGGGTCATTAGGAGCGATAATTATTTGAAAAAAAAAACCGCGCTGTTAAATTGACTACCATTAGTAGTGCAAATATCAGTTACTCATGAGTAGTTTCGATATATTTCGAATTTGCAGTCACATAACCGAAACCCCTCTCCTGTCCGTGGTTAATAGACACCCAAAGGAAAAACGCTGAACTAAATCTGCGCTCTCATTCAAGCTCATCAGTGGTGTGTACCGTTGATATTGCCGGAATTCCGAAGGTGTGGCCATCTCCTCACCGGACTCAAACATCAGGGTCCTTGCTATAGGTTTAGCCGCACTTGCTTTCAGGAGGCCACACGCCTCCCAGACTACGACAGATGACCATTCAAAGGGACGGAAATGGTGCGATAGATTCATTGTTAGATTTCGTACGATAACTCCCATTCATTAGTTCCCCCCTCTTTTCGGTTTTCCTCTCCATCTCATGACCTTCGCCATTTTCCCTTGTGTTTGATGCATGCGTACAAAGTAGTAAAGTTGATAAGCAAAATTACACCGGGATGAAAAAGACGGTGTTATCGTACCGGACAATAGCTCAACCGAATGTTCTCTACATCGGCCTTTTTATCCTTTCTACCCCTTTTCTTTTCGATTGCTCTTTTTTCAATTATGCCTGGGAGCCTGCTGTTCATCTTTGCTTTCTGGTACAAAGAGAGAGCATGCTAGGAGCTGACAAACAGAGGCCTCTTTCAAGGTCCTCTTGAATAAAACAGGCAACAGTTTGGTGGGGCATCGCAGTGTCTTTGCGCTAGACCAGCGTACCATCCCCAAAGCGAACACTATGGTTTGACAAGTCTATCTCCCGCATGAAACTGAGATTTCTGCCTACTTCTGTATGTAGCTTATAATATGTCGATAAGGAACATCTTGCAAGCCCGATCAAGTTTACTTTTATCACGAAAAAGACCCACCGCTTTCAGGAAAACACTTCAAAAATTCCCCACCTTCTCAGACAAGAAATATGCTCCGTCGTTCTCTCTCAGAGCACACTACCCCCGAGAACGCTCTAACGACCTTGAAAAATACCATTAGGTCCCTCTCCTAGCAGCGCTTTTCTTCCCCGCCCCCAACCCATTTAGCCTCTTACTTGCAACTTTCTGTACTCTATGTAGATATCTGTGTGAAGACCAACTTGGAATTTGATAGAGGAGTGCAGCAGGGTTGTGCTTCTGCCATAGCTCTGCCTAACAACCACCTGCGCAGCGACTTTCCGTTATTGTGAATGTAATGTACCAAGCAGGTACTGTTCGGGTGGTTAGGTTTTCAATTCGAAGCGTTTCCTTTGAGCTGGTGCTTTCGAATGAATCCGCCTTGTTTGCATTTTTGGAATGGAATACAAACAGCTAACCTTGGGGTCTGGTTCAGCAGTATATCTTTTTAGCTCAGATATCAACATTTGCAAGGCACTTTTTCCTCGTCATTGTGCACCTGGGTTCCATCAAGTGTTTGTAAGATAGCGTCAGGTCTGCTAATTTGGCAGCGCTCTATCAACAGAACTCACAGTGGAATACACGCATCTGAGCGCCTTTAGAAATGCACCTAGAGCGGTCCTCACTTGCGTGTAGATGTCAGGATTGTAGTGTATCAGGCCGTTTTGGTGCCTTAAGTATCGTGAAGTAGCAAAATCTGAGCTCCATGCGACCGCCAGGTTCGATGTGTTGTTGCATTGTCTGCGCAGACTTCTTCTCGTGCTGATTGGTAGTTGAGTGGACAGGTCAGTCGGATCGATAAGCACGTGCATCCCACTGGCACAGACCATTTAAAAGCGTGGGTAATATTAAGCGACCAGATGTTCGACACACTGGTGAACTTGGCGAATCAGCTGATAATTAAGTCCGCTGACTCACTGCACGCTCACGTGGGAGTGGGAGTAATAAAAGGCCGTTCCGCACTCGTATTCGGTGCACTTCCAACATGCACCTTGTCACCAGAGTAATGATCACAGCTCTAATTAGGCCAGTGTACAGCAATTGGGCAGAGAAGAGCCGCGAAAATATGGCCTGCATCGAGACATTTGTTCGTGAACCTGAACCGCACTTTCTCAATGAGCTCGTCAAATAGTTATTTACACGACGAAGCAGACCGTTCCACAGAGCTTTTCAGACACCTTTGTCCCCAGTGGTTCGGAAACTGCGATAACGCACGTGACCGACCTGGTCAAGCAGTAAAGTGGTGCTCAGGTGCGTTATCTTGAGGCTGTTAGCCCTAGCACGCCAAACCGATTGTATTCACTCCAGGACAAAATTATGTTGCGTGTTTTATGACGTTCATGATTGCTATTTGGCGTCACGATAACAGAGAATCTTCAACAGTTTCAATATTACTCATCAGACCTAAGAAAACTCTGGACAGCCCACTACAGGTTTTGCCTTTTTCGGGGACCACCATTTAGGATCTCCAGCAACCTTATTCACTACTTGAATATTGACCGCGGGGGGGGGGAACTCAGCTGAAATCCACCAGAATCTCTCGTGTGCTACCACTTATACTCACAGTTTCAATGTCATGAAGGGGAGAATCAGATGAATTTCGGTTGCAAACAAATGTTTACTGTAACATTTATCATGCCTTTTGTCTAAGTATTCAGCCGGTGTTTGTCTGTCTAGTTGTTGCTCTCTAAGGTTGTTTTATCGCTGAACAGGCCGCTATGATGACACATTTCTCGCTAGATCAACGATCTTCAGCAGATTACCGCCTTCCAGAATGCATCACACACCTGATCTCTTGTAGCAAAATCACACTTTTCGAAGCGCATCTGGCATAATCTACACTTATTTTCCAAAAGTGTCATTTGGGACTTTGAAGGGTAAAGGACATCCTCATTGTCGGATGGCATGCCGCGATCGACCTGGAGCCAGACCGTGCACTTTTCCATCACATCGCGAAGTTTATTCAAAAGCTAGCAGATGGGGGACACCAGATAGATTTCATTTTATCCGAAGGGAGTTCATAATATTCTGCCAATTGTAGACCCACCTTCTAGATGAATCCGGAAGAAAAAATTCACAAATGCAACTTCGTACCGATCAGAAGACCACTGGTAGGTCATTTTCGTCAGCAGCGTCATCGGACTCACACTGCCCAGTAGATGTCTTGAGAATGTTTTTGGACTGCATTTTTGCATTGAAGTGACGGGGAGTGCCTTAAAAACAATTAAGTGGAAGCAGGAATAAACTGACGAGTTTCGAATACTCCTCGTGCTGACGAAATGTGCATTTTTTGTCTATTCACTTTCGACTGGATGCAGGCGGTTGTGGGATTTGGAGAATTCGAATTCACAACACTTTTCTGAACACTTTCTCTTGTCCTGGAACAATTATTCTGGTAAGTCCATACCAAGTGGGGTAAGCAAAAGGACTCGAATTTCGCTCGTCAGCAGTGCCGTGGGTTGAACTCTAGACATCTGACCTGAGAGGCAATTGCGGTACAACTACTCCACCAGAGCATGCTGGATGCCGCTGGATTATCACGTCTGAACAGGTGTGTTCGCGCTTAAGCAAGATGATTGGTTTTCCAGACGTCTCGAACGACGACCCAATTACTGTCCTGGTAGTGTCGATCGATTGACTCGCTTGTCAGAACTTCCCAGTTAGGTGCATTCGCCTTCGGACAGGGAAATTTTCCGGGTGTCGTCGCTTAAACTAACCTGAAGACCTAGACGAACGGGATAAACGCGCACACGCACGTGTGAACAATCAATCAGGTGCACACAAAATCTAGCACCATGCACCCAGCGTGCCACTGCTCAAGTGCTGTGTTCTCTGATAATTCTGGGTGACAGCTTTCGCCCGATCTGCGTGACACTGTGGACTGAGGTAAGAACAACTGTCGACACAAAGGTCAGGGCATTCATGGCCCGCATATGTCCAGAGGCTGAAACCGTGGTTTTTTTTAAGTCAGATGGATACTTTGTTGGTCTACTGC
>SJOL01006774.1:103561-114835 GCA_004794785.1 Opisthorchis felineus
ATAAGCATCGGACGGTGCTGGATAGCATTTTGAACATCCTAGAATTGAGGCTGATAAACGTGTTCAGGCAGCGTACTTGACTTAGGACAGTCGGCATTTTCTGGACAGTGAGTGACTTGGTGATCATAACTCATGACTAGTCAGTTCCAAGCCTTCAGGAATTTCCACGGAGGGCCTGAACAAGTACCAAGCGATATCTGCGCAACCAGCTGTAACCAAGCTCAGTGTTGGATCTAACTTGAACTTATGATAATTCCCCCATTCATTTGCTTACTCCGCCCATGTACTTTTGATCTCCAGTTGTTTTGCTTATCTGTACCCGCCACCCTGCCGCGCAGGCCGTCCCGTCCGACACCTGTGTTGGCATGTGTGTCTATGTGAATGTGCGCAGCTGACCTCTTCTCATGAGCTCCCGTGTGACCGCACTGCCAATGCGAATCACGACTGCCGTTGAAAAGGACGACCGCAACCCACACTACTGAGCCACCATTCCGCTCGCCGTTGTTTGGTGTGCGGAAGCTCACACTGCACTGAGCCGGTCAGTGACAGACCTGAGCACTTGTTGACGCTACGAACGTGAACAATTGAGCATCGTAGAATTACGAACCTAAGTCTTGCTTTTGATATTCGGGATTGTCGAACCTACGCGTCACTCAAAGTTCCGTATCTTGAACCTCAACAATCCATGTGGTACGATATAAAAGTATCACGCTTGTCGCTTACATCCAGACCGGAAGTGCGACTGCGAAGTTCCATAGCCAGTTGACTGGCAAGACTAATGATTAACAAACTAGTTGGTGTGTGGACTTTTGTAGACCATTATTTTTCGGTTCCGAAGAATTTCAAATGGACTGCTTTTAGCGTCGAGCATTTCGGTTGCGTGGAAAAGGGTAGTTGTAGTAACTGGAAAACTGTACTGATCACATCGAGATTTCGTCCTGTAAGTGAAGCCCATCTATGCTGAAGAGACGGTAGGCACTGTACGGCTGCTTCTTCCTTAATGGGAATCATCAGCAGTGCGCATCTCACGAAACTCCAGTAGGGAGTCTCGTGCCCGTGACCTTCCGGCTACTCGTTTGAACAATTAACCGTTTGGACACGAGCGGCTGACCGACAGTGTGATTAACTCACACTTAGAATAGAGCGCCACCCATTCTTCAATCACGGGATCCACGTCACGTGACCATACTTGCTGACAGATGAAACGACTGACCACAATGATGTGCGTGTCTCATGTTTGTTTGGTACCCGAAAAACCAGTTAGTATTTTGAGCAAATACACACAAATCACAATAATACCAGCCAAATCGCCCCTGTCAGTCCTACAAGCAGACCAGTGTCATGATGTTTGCATGGACAAAGCAACCGGTGATTTTGCTCCCTTTGTAGTGATGGATAAAAAGAGTTTTGGGCGTTGCTCAGCTTAGGTACTGATGGCGCCGTTAGAGTAACTGGATGGCTTATCGGTAGACAGACAGACAGACAACAAGATGATGCTAGGAAGCACTTAGTTGAAAACAAACATCCATTTCGGTTGAGTTAAACGAAAAAGCTGAGGGCTGACTGAAACTAATCGCTCTTATCTCTCGGTAAACACTGGGGCATCACTGTCGATTAGTTGTTATCGCACCTCACACTGGCTCTGCTATCTGTCATGCATGACCTCGGGTTTGGTCCTCAAACAGGGAGCAAGACTTGTGAGTGCTAATCAGCAGTATACGGGGAAGACCTCACAGTTTTTATCGCCAGACTGTTTTGGTATACAGTTTTGGGAATGATGTGGTATGTATGCATGTGATAGTGTTTCTCAAGCTTTATCGATCCGCCATCACTGCTGACACTCAGTCATTCTGTTCTGTAGAATGAACCTATGTAAGTCTGGCAAACTTCACTCATTCCCCTGTAGTATACTACGAATGGTAACTATTCTGAATCATTCATTCTCAGGTCAAGTCAAGCCAACGGTCGTCTGCTAGGATCGGATGTTCAAGGCCGGTGCTGAAGAAACCGGGTTATGGTGGATGGACATATCGTCCGGCTGTAACACCCTTTCGGAGCCTAGCTGCCATGCTACCCGAAGGAAGCACGAGGGCTGAGCTACTGCCAGGTTGCCCAAGCCTAGACGGGGGAAGTCGAGAGGTACAGGTCGGGTTCGAACCACTGACCTTCCAGTCAGTAAATCCGCGCTCTAACCACCGAGCCATCTCGCCCCGGTGGATGGAAATTTGATGTATGATGATGAAGCAGTTTGTTCCCTACATGTAAACTCACTCAATCAGCTAGGAAAATGACACTAAATAATGAGTCAGCTCTTCGAATTTGCTGAAATTAATGAACTCTCTATTCATACTAGTTTTCCGAGACGGCTTGTTTGGCTTATCGCCCCATCAGTTTTTATTCAGAGACTCATTTAGCCGTAGAACACAAGTTGGTGAACGTAAGCTTTCGATAATTGCTTTTCAGCCCATGCAGTTATCGACAACTGTGAATGCCCTACGGCCTAGCAACGAACCGTTCGAATGATCTCTGAAGAAACCAATAACTGACGCTAAACTCAACCACTCCAATCCTGTATGAAATAACGTCCATAATCTAGATGTCCTTAATCTCCGTGGATAGGTATCCTACTTAGTCGCCAATCTATTCCAGCATGTAAAGTTACGGTAGAATGACCCTTGAAGGCCTATTAAGACCCTTCTTGGCACGTCTACCTCACCCATATCATATAGTCAACCAAGTATTCTTCTCTAAGTTCAAAAAGCTTTGATTGAGCTCACTGAGACTCGGTATTAGGTTCCTTCCTCTTCATTCTACATTTTGGCAATGGCCCACGTAATATGCGTATTCCTTCTCTTACCGTCTAGTTACTCCTATCGAGCATGTCCACATTCGACACGCATCCATTTGGAACAAAATTTCCAGTGTGTTGGAGCCGTGCAATAGCATCTTTACGTTCAAATGCCTATCACAACTCTGCTCAAGCGTAGTGCCTGCAGTCTCACGCAAAGACCCCATGCTACCGATAGATATTGTCTTTAAACAGTGTCTTACCGGAGTATAACTCCCGTTTTCACATTGTACCCGCTCTTACTGAAACAATTTATTCCTTACCCCTACCAAGACTCGTCGAGTGCATTAAACTCACAGTTCTTCCCTATTTTTTTCACAAGAACCGCGTACTTTAGGACCAACAACCACCCCTTCCTTTTTTCGCAGTAATTCTTAACAGAGTCAAACATTACTGAAGTCTACACACGGGCTGAGCTCGGCACGTAGCCTGGAAAACTTTAGATCTGTCCACTCAAACCATACCAGTCAATCGGATCAGATCCCAATTGAATATCGATTTTGTTGGCTTTCTTACCGATTTACTACATTTAAATCGCCACCACGCAACTCCCATCAACTACAGATAGACCTCAAACGACTTCAAATGTCGCTCAGTGACTTTCTAGAATCACCGCCTCATCCGGAATTACTGAATTTCGCACCTACCAACAAATGTTCAGTTCGAAATGAACCATCGTCTTGGCCCCAGTTTTTTAGCACAAACTTCAGAGTTCAAGGTCAGTTCATTTACCAGTTCAACTGTACACTCAGTTAAAACCCACTATTTACATGTCAGTAGTGCTTTTATGCGTCGCCCCTACCCAATCTCTACGTGTCTACTCTCACACTATGTTCAGCCAAGTTTGATATCCTAGTACATTGACAAAACAGAAGCGTTTGATTTTAACTAGAGGACATTAGAACCAAAAGAAACCCACATTTTCAGAAAACTTCATCTCAAGACCGAAATACAAAGTCGATTAAAGCACAGAAACTAATGTTATGGGCCAAGCTAAGTTCGATGCACTAAAAGCTGGAAGAAATCTCTCGACAAGATGGATGCAAATACTACGGACATGAATGGCTATCAAGGGTTTCCGTATACAAAGCTCAAACGCACTAAATCAACTTGAAAAAACTGAAGATATTGATGCGCGGGAGCATGAGACAAACTTGATGATCGGTTAGACCAAATAACTGAAGCGGACACGTCCAGAGGCCACCTGACTAGCCAACCAGCCAATAGAAAGGCAAGTCCGATCAACCAATAATGAGTCAAGGTCAGTATAGACGAGCGGACTGTAGTTAAGTGCACGCGGAATACATAAGCACACCCTCCAGGAGCACCTCACTGATGACTTCACCTCACATAGCGATAAGACGTTTACAGTCGGATTGATCAACTGAACAACAGACAGATAACTATCTTTACAAGCAGCAACAACAACGATCAATATGTCAGTAGATGAAGGGTACACACGGTCTTCTTGTTTGATTTGGGTTGCAAAATATTCTACAGAACAAAAAGGTGCTTCAGCCGACTCTATTTTAGCTGGACCCACTGAAGCACGTCACCAATAAGTTGAGTTGTTTTATGCGTTCATCCTTCGTGCTTCCTATAGTGGGTAGCGGACGATGCGTATCTCGAATCGACTGTCATTTGTTGCAGCCAGGAAATTTTTTCACAGAGTTGGGAAAACGTCTCTGCTTTGGAAGTGTTTATTTTCCTTTTCCAACTCTGAGCATGACTCAGCAGGAATGGGTGAAGAAAATTAATCACGGGCTACACTTTCTGAATTGTTCTCTCAAAACAGATTCTTATCGAACAGGTGAGGCGAAGTGAATTTCTGTCGCAGGATGCATTTAAAGCTTCCGCTCCAACCCAACTCTCGCGAGTTCCTTTCACAGACTGAGGGAAACATCTCATTAGGCGTGTCCTAGCTATCTGATGTAGGAAGAAACGCCATTGGTTGCAGTGCGTCATGCGAAAAACAACATTTTCGACAATACAGAGAATAATTTAAACCCGTCCATTGTATGTTCCATGAATTTCGTTCATCTGTTCTTTAATTTAACCACAATCGAGGTTCAACTCAGTGTAGATTCTTCCGAAAACACAACTGCCTTTCTGCAGAAATCAGAAGAGAATTTAAAATCGAAAATCATGAAGTTTGAATTCACATTTCCCAACAAAACATGTATGGTTATTGCCCCCAAATTTCGAGCCGTGCACCACAAAATCCGTGCCGAAAGGCTGTCACTATCAACATTTTTTCTAGAAACCTCAATGCGGGAATTGGAGCCACAAGCCGCTGAAAATTAGACAAACATTCCATCAGTCAACTAAATGAGGTTTTCGATGTTCTGAATAATTTGCATCAAGACAAGATTTAGTACCGTTCATCATTTATTCACGTGGTGGTGACACCTGATCAGGGTATTGATCGTCAGCTGGACGCACACAGGCAGAACACTAACACCGTCCCCCAAGAACACAAAACGATGAATATTAATGTTTTCAGAATATCGTCTTCAGGTCAGTACATATGTAGTATATGAAATAACGGTGACTTTCGGAAACAGATTTTCTAGCGGTTAGGTTAGTAAAAACCAGGATAACATAAACTATCACGGTCAGTGTGACGACTGACTTTGTAATGGCTTGGTGACGATACCTAGACAACACCACTGCTGGTTTAGACGTAATACACTACTCAAGAGTTCACTGAAAAGTCCTCAACAACCCACGACCGGTTTCGCCCTTCTTGAAGTTCATCAGGTAGATGCACTCCCCGAGTTCCCATCAACCTTATGTTCTACCTTAAGCTTATTCGACAGAAGTGGGTCTTTATAAACGAGAGTTTCAGCTGGGTTCCCGATGAGTAACCCGTAGAATTCGAAGCAACGGTGGTTTTTTGTGCTATTGGTAGTAACTTATGTGTGTATTACTAAACAGCTGTATGAATGAACCATCGATCCACCGCTTCTCACCTATTTTGTGATTGTGTAAAGCTTTGGGTGACAAAACCCAAGTATTAGAATGGTCCTTCTTCAGGCGGTCTATGACTGACTCATCTCATACATCCAGAAGCCGTTCAGCCTCCAACGTCACCGTCTGGGCCTACCTCTCTTTTAGAAGGAATAAGACACCTGAATCGCTGGACCGAGACCCCACTACCTACAGTCATGAATATATATCAGCGGCAGTCAACTGCTTCATTCTAATTTGAAGTAAAGGTTAGCCACAGTGTTTGCTGGTGCCTGGCAGCCATGGGAGTCACACCGTTCAAGATATGTCTGAATTGGTTCTCAGAAGTAGACTAAGAATAAGCATCACCCGTATGATCGGTAAAAACACTGGGTGGACCCAGTGGAGCATCTTATAGTGTTTTATCGAGTGTCATCAAATTGCGTCAAGGTTGCCCATCAATGAGAACTGGAAACTCCGAGGTGATAAGCGTAAACAGAGTTCCTAGACGGCGTTCTAGACCAGTAGCACGATAGATTGCGTTGCCTGCTTGACGGCTGTATCTGTTGGTTGTTGATCGAGCGGCTGTTAATCTTTTCATACAGGAAACTACTCACAAGGTTGCTGAAAACTCTACGACAGCCCACGACCGGTTTCGCCCTTCTTGGGGCTGGCTCATCAGGTAGATGCAGTCCCTGAGTTTCCGTCAACCTTATGTTCTACTTGAACCCAAATTGGACTGATTTCGACAAATACACTCATTTACAAATCAATTTGGTTATCACGAGAGACTCAACTGAATCTCTCGTTTATGATATCATATCATATTTGTCGACTGATGATCTGTTTGCGGAGTTTGGCAATTGAATTACAGAGGTGACGTCATCAGTGCTTGTTTCGGTTGGTGCTGTGTTTGCCTCACGAGACACTGGCACAAATTCTTGGGTGGTTAACCGAAGATGGGAATGCTTAAGTGAATGAAAACCCTGATAAAATGAGGAAAAAAGGCAAGCTTGCCGGTATTTGAAAGCTCTTTGAAAGTTTTTTAGTTGGGATTTCAACCTGTCAGTGAAACCAATCCACGCTGGAAAACTAAGAAGCATTGTGCAGCTGCTTCACCTTTGTTGGGAAACATCAGCAGTGCGCATCTCACGAAACTCCAGTAGGGATCTCCCGGGCTGCGAGTGACTGACCAGCAGTGTGATTAGTTCTCCCTCAGAGGGGACTCATCATCACTCACCCTTCAGTCAGTGAAACCACATCACGTGGTCACGTGTTGACAGGCTCCTCTAGTGACATCTTCTCAGATGAAAGCGTCAGACATCCTGTGGGATTGTTCTTCCTCTGAGTCACTTATAGACTGATGAGCAGATGTGAAAACTGACCACTATTTATGGAGTACCCAAGTGCCTTCGAGTGATTTGCCATCATGAATTGTTTACTGGAATATTCTGATAATAATCCTGAACTTACCGGGCAACCATAAGATTTAATTTGCCCGATTTTCTCAAGAAATTCGAATCAATGTTCCTTCGGATACACCTCGTTTATCTGAGTTGAGTTCAAATCAAGCCAAGTCGGATAAAGCATGGGTGAACCCGAGTAGGCAAACGCATTGGTTGGATGCGTCATCTCTAATTACGCTCTCAATCAATCAACAAACACAACAAGCAACCCGTCGTCCGCCTTGAAGCGTTCCTTCTCAGACTCAGTTGCGGCAGCAGGAAGCTCATTGGAATATAAACCTTTTCAGTCACACAATTAGTCTAATGAGTTTTCGTTCTGCTACGCAAACGTAGCAGGTGTTTTCTAGCCTCTGTCGCCCGGGGCCGACAGTCCCCTGAAGGAAAACCATCTGTAGTGTGATTAGCTCGACAGCATGTCTCATCCTTTGCGTTTCTAAAAATCATTTACAAAGTATTCTACCTCTATGGGTGAATCACCTGTATCACAGTGGTGAGAATTCAGTCCAGCGTTGTAACAGAAAAACCAATCAGTCAATAACTTTAAACTGCGGGAGGGTTTGAAATGTGTCCGACAGATAGGGAACATTTGGCAACATGGAAAAGTGAATACTTCATGGCGAAAGTGAACAGTGTTTAGTCGTTTCTGCTTCCAGTTCTGCATACCAGGAAGGCCCGAGTTCCGACCACGGCATACAGAAAGTTTCTCTTTGATTTCCAATCCAAACTGAGAAAAGTCACATAAAGAGAGAGGGAGGGAGAGAGTGGGTTAGTACATTGTTGCGTAGATGAATCATGAGTCAATAAACGAGATATAATTGGGAAAGCACAGCATGTTAAATTAACGGATGCGGGGTTGTTGTTGAGGCAATATCAAACCTGTATCCCGAATCCTATTGGGAAAGACTAGATTCTCACCGCAGACCCGGACAAATGGCGAATCAAGGAAGAACGAAATGAGTGCTATACTTTCACTAGCTAAAAAGAGCAATTTTAGCTGACAGAAAGTGATTTATAAACGAGGGCGAATCATATAGAGAAGCGGAAAAGCACACAGGTCTGGTAACGTGATTTTTTGTGTTGGTGGTTTTCAGGAAGACAAAGGCTGCAGGATGTCCACTTTTCGCTTGTACCTATTCAGACACACAAACTACAAACTTTACATTATAAATAACAGCAGGTAAAATTACTCACTTGACCACTAATCGATGCGAACGAGGGATTCAAACGGAACTCTCATTTGAGATGCCTCTTAACAAAGTGTTACAGTTCAAAGGGTGTCTCCCGATTTGGTTAGACGGATATTCAAGCTACTGAAGTAGTTCTAAGTAACATTACACGCAATATTACACACAACATCTATGTTCCCTAATTTCGCGGAGAATGTACGAAACCAGACTTTCTGGGTCAAACCTTGAGAGGTTGATCAAAGACAAGGTGTGGTCATTCGTGAGATGCACTCATTTGCACATCAGTTTCGTTTTCACAGCTGAATCTCTCTTTTATGATATTCTTCAAGTGAAGGGTGCTGCACACAAGCCGCCCTGTTACATTTGGAAGATATTCAGGATATCGGAGTAAATTTTCATTTTTTTAAAAGCTACTCACAAAATTATGGTAACCTTATGTTCTACTTGTAACAACTTCCTGTACAACTAAGTACAGTTCGCAAATCTCTTGCAATTTGGGTTCAAATAGAACTGACCTCGGGTAAACTCCAGAACTGTGTCAACTTGATAAGTCCAAAGAAGCCCTAGACCGACCGTGGACTATGAAACAGTTTCAGCAACCTTATAAGTGGTTTCCTTCAAGCTGTACTCAATCTTCACGTATTGTCAGAGGTAATATTCAACTGTTTGACTGCCCGCTACTATACAGCTTCTTGGACTCCTGTCCAACATAAAAGTGATGAAACGAGCAATCCCAAAGGTCATGGCTTCTTCTTGGGGGGGACCCTACTGTATGTTTGCTTCACCGAACTTTGGGCGAGTAGATAAACTACGGTTTGAACACTGCTTCTCAATTAGCACTTTAGAGTGTAGGCTTTTGCACAGACGGCTATCAGTCGGTCCAAATGCTAGAGCTGTAATCTGGACGACACAGTACCCTCAAAAGGCGGAACGGAAGCCAGTAATTGATGGGATGTGGGTGGCGCACCGCTGCTTAGTCCTGGCGAAAGACCTTCTCCCTTGCATGCTTGTAACGACGAGTTACTAAATAAATAAATAAATAAATAAATAGATAAATAAATAAATAAATAAATAAGTCAATAAAAATGTACACCTCAGAGTCTTGAATACTGGCTAATGTTACTAATTTTTCCGCTTAATCTCCACTGGGCCTACGTGCTATATGAAAATATAAGATGAATCGATACAAATTTAGGATAAATGTGGCTGAATCTGAAAAACCTTGGGGCCTTTATCAACTCAGGCAACTCAAAGACTCCAATGTGAACTTCTCGCAACATCAGGTGGATGTAAGATGGTTAGTCACGTGACTTCTTTCCTAACAGCTAGAGGTTATTGATTTGTAAACCACGCGCTGGCTGACAGCACTTGCACTATCGAATCATGCACACGGATCGATAATCAGTCAATGTGTATGAGAGGCTCGAATGTTTGACTAAGTCAACAAATGAGTAGGATAACAACCACATCAACGAAAACATCCATACGGGGTTTAGTCTTCATCAGAGACTGCGTGCGTTGTACAGAATGTGTCGGAACACATTCTGGGTGCTCCATTCCAACAGTTGGCAAGTGATCGTCGTCGTTAGCTGTTAATCGCCAATTTTTTAAGCGATGGTTATGTTCGGGATTAGAACAGTTGCAACAACAAATGCATCTTGGTGTTTTACAGAGTTTGAGGTTCCATTCGCAAACGCAAGCAACCTCGTACTTCTTCTACAGTAGTGACGACAAGACTTTTGGTACACGCACCGGGGGAACAGGCCAGTTCGACGTCTTTTTGCAAACGAAACTATCGTCTTTGATTGAAGCAGGCATGACGGTGTTCCTCAAAGCATCGTTCTGTATGTGTCAAAAGTCCCGTTGAACGTGATTCTCCGATGGAGCATGCGGAGAATTGGTTGAGTCGCTTCCTAACTGTCTGTACTGAGTCACACGCTGAGATAGATATGCAGTACTCTCGACATAGCCAAGTTTCAGTTGCTCACCAAACTCTTTTCTGCGGATTTACATCCATCAAATCCTATGAAAGTCGTCAGTTTGGTCACCGGGGCAAACAAGATTCTTAGAAAGTAGCCCGGATGTTTTCTATTCTAATCGGACTAAGCAGATGATGGAATCCAACCGCGTAGCCGTGATAATACAGTCTAGGTCGATTCTGTCTGACTGTCTCACAAATGAAACTTATGTCAATGCATAGGGAATTGTGGAATTTCAGTAGATCACTGGAAAACCCTCGTGGCATCGATAGAACACAATCAAATGAGGAGTGGTTTTAAAAAAATTGGTTCACACCTTGAAAGAATTTGACATGGCTCGTGTGACTGGGCAGTCTTTCCACTCGTTTACCTGCACAAAATCTACTTAAATGTGGAGAAGCTGGTAGTGGATAGATATTAATTTCTGATTCCATTTTGGTGGATGGTAGGATAAATCAGCTGACTACCTTTCCGACCGGATCTCGTCTTGAATAGGCTCGATTTCTAAGCAGCATATTTAGTATGCTGAAATTTGTCAGAAAATCTGATTTACCACGCACAGTATGCCACCTGGTGAGAGTGTATGGTGAGCTCTCGAAATGCTTCCCTACAAAAAGTGGTGTCCGACAAGGATGTCCATTCTCTCCATTCCTATTCAACTTCATCATTGATGAAATAATGAGGCGAACGCTGGAGAATCTTCAAAACCCCGGTGTTCAGATTGTTGCTGGTGAGAGCCTTGTCGATCTGGAGTACGCAGATGACATTGCCCTCATCTTTGAAGACCAAAACGAAGCACAAGCCCTGTTGAATAGACTGACCACCATCATACCATCTTTTGGCAT
>SJOL01006774.1:119135-146481 GCA_004794785.1 Opisthorchis felineus
AGTAACGCTCGATATTCATCTGCGTTTCTCGGAGGCTGTGCTCTCTGATTCTTGTGTGAAGTTCCCTGGCCGTCTGTCCTACGTAGACCTTAATGCAGTCGTCACACGTGATTTTGTAGACACAGTCCCTGGTTCTGTTCACCGGGAAGCGGTCCTTCAATTGCACCAGTGCGAGCGTAGAGTGAAACGCCACTCTTACGTTGGCCGTGTTTGGAATCCCTCGAATAACTACAGATGTCCCTGGTTTATATGAAATAACGGCAGTCTTAATCGATTCCATGTTGAGTTTGGCTATAGGTACCAAAACCCTTCGCAAATGACGCCTAATCAAGCTAGCTGGATATCCACTGTTCCGAAGTTTGTTCCTCGCTTCCGTTTGGAACACTGTCCGATCAACTTCTGTGCACAGGGCCCTTACACGCCCAAACATTGATGAGGCAATACTAGCGAATACTGACTTCGGATGGGCAGACGAGTAGTTCAAAATCACCCCAGTGTGAGTCCGATTCTCGTACACTGTGGTTTTTAGTTTTCCCTCGATTTGGTGTGTCATGCAGTCTAAGAACGGTAGTGTACCCGAAGTTGACTCTACCTCCATACAAAATTTGATGTGGGGGTTCAGGTAGTCGTAAAATCCACTGACCTTGTCTCGTTTAATCACGACAAAAGTTTAGTTCTACAAAACGCCAAAATATCTCGAGTGGGTACGTGAATCCGGTTGAGGCTTCGCGTCTGAAGTGGGGCATAAACCAATCTGACCGAAAAATTCCTCGTAATAGCACTCCTTCCACCCAAACAAAGCGTCGCAGCGCTTACAAACTCCAGAAGACTGACAAAATTGACCAGTGGAACCTAAGATGAATCGTCAACTGAAGTACCTTGAACCAGAGGATCAAAACTCAGACCGGGTCAAAAATAATTTAAAATACCCCCAACCAATCACTCGCAAAAAGTAGACACCAACACCAACCGAGAAGACCATTTGACTGACGTTCAACTCCGATCTAGTGGGCCACTCTGAAGAGGTCTTACTGACTGGTTCTCCGTCTGCCAACTTGGTGACCTGTTCACTTGTCCTGGATTGACTTTTCTGTCAAAAGCGAAACTTGGCCCAGTTACAAAACCCCCGGTTGTTTACCTAATTCATTTGAAACGGTGACTTATCAATCGATTCCAAACTTTCCTCCAACTGATTAAAAAGTTGGCTTATTATCGGTGTGAAAACTCGATCCAGAGGAAGACGCGACAGGAACCAACTGCGCGATCACTTCGGATTGAAATTATACCCAGTCGGAATTCCAAGACTTGGTCGATCAACCAACTTCAGGAGGAATTGAGGCCACGACTTTTTTCTGACCGCAGTATTCTAACACGAACAGGAAGGGAAACTGTAAGGCCAGTTTTGCGGCTTTTGTTCTCCGAGCTGCTTGCCAACATTGCATCTTTTCTATCCAGCTGAGGTACAGATTGATTTAGCTTACAGAACGAAATCTCTGTTTAAAAAAACCCTAGTGGTTTCAGCTTTGAGATGAAAAATCGAACTTGGCAAACGTACTTTAGCCAAGAAATGAAGTCATGCATCTGTGGACAAATCAGCTGATTTTTGTCAACATGACTGCTCTCGTTTTCAGTTCTACTGGAAAAAATAACCGCTGTTTCTCCTTGTCTACTAGCTTTTCTCGTATTCGCTGGTTTGTTTCACTGACGCTTCACTTCCGAACGGCACAGTGGTGTTGCTCCGTTGATGGGGGGAACGAAATATATGCCACCAAATTGCCTATCTCAGCGGAAGATGATCCTTGTCACCTGAGACACCGAAATTGTCCCAATAACAAGTCTGCGTTCACTTGAACGGGTACTTTATGCGAAACAAACGCCCTTTCGTTTACGCTCTCCGAGTTGAGATATCAGTTAAAAGATTGCCATCTTCAGGAGCTGGTTTCACACAGTTCGTTTTACCGACCAACTCCTATGAGAAAACGTAATTTTGGATGTAAATGTAACGAGATGGTGATGTGACGCAATTCTCATAAGGTTGCTGAAAACTCTGGCAGCCCACTTCCTGGAGGCTCATCAGGTGGGTGCAGATCCTGAATTCCGATTGACTGTATGTTCTCATTTAAAACCAGTTTATACGCAATTGGTAAAATATGCTTTTTGGAACTTTAGTTGGTGGTAACGGGAGAATCAGCGGAACCCTAGCTGAACCTATCGTTTGGGGTATTCTTCCGATGAAGAAATTCTTTCTGGAAGTTTCAGTGTTAAAACTTGAATAAACTGCCCATTTACAGTAGTGGTCTTAAAAAGCGAACGAATAAATTACCCAACGTATTCAGACGCGAAATTACAGAAAACTGCCAAGTTGCAAACATACATCTGAGGAGATTGAGAAATAAAGGGGCCCAGTGACTGGCTGAAAGAGCGACCTTCCCATAAGCAAGAACGATCGGCCTACAGGAATTCGAGATACACAAACAAAAACATCTATCCCAGTTGTCGTCCAAAGCTTTGAGTGATCAAGGAAACGCACGCAGCGAACAAACAGCAAATCAAACAGTGCTTTGCAATTCCGAATCCAGATGGTATGTAGGCGATTGTGCGTAAGAGGTTGGGCAATCTCACGAATAAAACTTTGTTAAACTGTATGGTCTCTCGCTACACAAGTGTCAAACTAAAAACACACTCAGTGACTGAATCACCATCACATGACGATGAAACAAATAGCAGGATCGATTTAGTACATGCTTTCTGCCGAAAATCGATAACTGCAAAGCCATGGGTGTTTTGGCATTAAGCAGAGTTGCACGCGCATATACACACTTGGTAACAGACGTGTTTATGAGTGTGGCAATATCAGAAAATGTTAGGTTAACTGGGGAATGGGCAAGGCAGGTGTACCGGAAAGCAAGCAATTTTGTGAGGCAGTTATTGGCACTCGAGGCGAACGAGAAGCCCAAATGATCGGGTGGAATAGTAACCAACCCATCTACGGCCTAATATTCGAAAGTGGACAGCGTACACCACATGAGCGGTTAATAGCTAAATCCGTGACAATGACTTTATTTCGTCTGTTAGCTGAACCCAATTTTGTCCGAGTTCTAGTCAGCTATAAACCATCTACCATGGGTACGCTGGTTCCAGCTGCTACAGCTTCGACCACCGGAAAGTGGGAGAGCCTAGGAGATACCAGCAGGCACTGGAGCCGATGGCATGTTCGAGTCAAGGCACAATAAGTGATAGTCACTCTGTGACTGAATACAGCTCACATCAATTGTTTAATTTGCGGAATGGCCGCTGAGTGGTTTTGACAATGGCTTCTCCGCGGAAATGCTTGTTTTTAGCGTCGTAGCAACCGAAGAGAGAGACAACAATCGAAAGACTGCGAGTGCCTGCCCTAAAGGGGATTGTTGTGCCAAGTATTAATGAAGCGAAGAGGCAGATGGTTTGTGCCAGCGAATGCCCGAATGTGGCTTATTCTGGTTGGAGTAAAAAGTATGTCATGCAGTGCATGTCATAAATGACAAAGATAAATGGCTTACTTCAAAGGGTCATCGCTGACCATCGCCGTCCAGCCAGAACCGAATCGTAATCGAAGCTGTCTCTCCAAGTACGCCGGCGTACGTCTGCTTGAGACACTTCGGCATGCGGCTTCGTATATCAATTCGGCCAGTTCCTCTTGCCAATCTGTGTCAAAATCGGTTGCTTTAATATCAACAAAGGCGCACATCAACGCGATGGCATCTTCAGCTTCAGCCGTCGCTAAGCCTGTACCGATGAGCTTTGACGAGTCCGTTGTCAGCGCCACCTGCTGACCAATTAGAGCCCGCCATCCTTTCACTGTCCTGATTGGCTGACTGATCACAAACCGACACTCGCCCTTTTTCTCTACCCCAATTTAGCTGCACAGCAAGCAACCATAGGGATGAAGTTCTCTCGCCTCAAATTCCCATCCCCCCGTACCTTGGTGTGTGTACGTATATTGAGGTTGAATGGTAGGGGAAACGAAGGGCAGATCATCGAGACCATTGAACATGCAGGAAATATTGTTCTCTGTGTTATACCTGTGCCTAGAAGAATTATTGATCGCCAACCAGAACAGACGGTGATAGAGATTTTGATCAAGTGAGAATTTTCAGTGGAAAGTAAACCATTTTCATAGCTCTCAAATCGATGCACTGAAGTGCAAAGTGTGAAACATTTTGAAACGTATTTGATACATACTTTTTGTCACCGAGACCTAGTTGCTTAAGCTCAGGAAGGGTTCCATCTAGTTTCTTCTTGTACGGTTGTCCCAATAGTCATATTTTAATGAATATCGGCCAGTAGCGGTATGCTTTTGCCTCCCAATCGATTGACTGATTTGAACTCACTTCATTTTAGTCAACTACGTCGGCATTATTGATTACTCTATGGCAGACATGCTCTGCTGTTTTCGATTTGAGCAAAGCCGCAAAGTACCCAATAGCCCGTAAAAATCGAACAAGGACGAGGGTTTTTAACTATTTAGGATTAAATTCTAACACGTGCGATTTTACCAAAAGTGACTGTGCTGACTACTCGCTCACGTTTTTCTTGAGTTACCGACGGATAAGTAAGTGGGATTCATTAGTCGATCGTCCAGTCGATCAGTTGAAGTGACTCAGTATACAGATCATGACAAACTTTCTAGCAGACCGGCGGTTAACCGGGTTAGACTTAGCACAAACGGTGTCAGGTTATCACCACTTTTCACCCTCCAAAATGAAAGCCTGGTGGGTCATTGAGCTTGTACATTCGGGGTACTTCCAAAGTGGTATTATCAAGAAAAACTGTGAAGTCGGCCAAGAGTTCAACTTCGATGACATCATTTGGAAGTAAGATCGGCGCCTCGCTGACGAGTCGCGATGACACATTCGATCTTCATCGTGAAGTGAGATGCAAGTGTGTTCTTCTGGTAGGTTGCACCAAACACGTGGGTCGTGCGAGGTACAGTGGCTTATCAAGCGGAAATCAGATCAAGCTCCGCGGTGGACAGGCTTAAGGGGTCGAATTTTGATATAATTGTGACCGACACCCACTAAATGAGCACAAATTTCTCTGCAGAAACCAATTACACCACACCTCACCACGCAAGAAAGTGTTCTTCACATGTTGGTTGCCTGGACACGATCAAACCAGGGCATCACATAAGCAAACGACTGTCCATTTACAGTATTCATGCGCCCAGTCTTACGTAGATGAATGGTTACGTAAATCTCCCCGGGTTGTTCGGCAACCCACTTTCGCGTAACCTTCAGACCTCAAGGACACTTCAAAACCACTCGCATCAGAAGCTTAATTTTATCAACATCATCATTCTGTGGTATCGTGGACGTCCGGTATGGCTGCACATACTGTAGGATGGTCAGTGAATGCAGGACAAAAAACCACATTTTCCACTGCCTCATAGTCGTTGGGGATTTTGACCGGTTTTGTGAAACTGGACCCATAGCTCAGGTACAGTTTTAGCCCATTTTTCGCTTTTAAGCAATCCAGGTGGTGCGGATTTCGAAAACCCCGAATTCTTTCCGGTCCTCCTACTAACGAACACCGTCTGGGAGTTCCTGGCCAAACTCAGCTCGAATACTGTTAAAAAGATTGGACGCCATGTGGTGTATAAAATGGAAGCTTTTAAAGTCAAGCCTCAGCGCATATCGTAATCCGACGTTTCGATTATCATTGGCAACCTTTTTCAAGGCTTTTTAAAATTAATTGAGTACGAGTCAAGTGCAGGGTCATGCCTTCTGATTGGTGTGTTCCTGAGATCAGTTGGCAGTCAGATGCAACCGGTATATGTGCGTTAGCTCTGCGTGCGTGTACACGCGATTGTGCATGTACAGCTGATCACATGGACACAGCAAACAGAAGGCATGATAGCGAACACAAATGGCGCTGCACTTGACCCGTATCCTTGAAAAAGACTGCCCATGATAACCAGAATGTCAGATTATGGCATTCTGTTCCATTACCCTGTGTTCTGACTTTAAAAACTTCCATAACAAACACGGTATTGGAAAATTTGCCACAGAAACCATGCGGAATAAGAGCAAATTGCGGTCAAAGGCGCTTGTTATAGACGAGTTGAGAAGGATTTCGGAGACTGTACGTTGCTCTTCGTGTGGTCTTGGTCAGTTATGTTGATGGTCCTGACAGTGGGGCATGCTAACACACCAAGTGGAGAAGTGTCCAAAAATGAACGGAACCAATCAAACAGGAAAGCTGAAAAGACGATTGTTGTCCCTTGGAAGCAGTTATCAAAACTTGACGGCGTGCCACCAAAATCTTGAATAGCAGTTCGGTTCAAATTGAAAACAGCCTTTTCAGTTGAATAACAACATAGTTCGCTCGAAAATCGATTGAATCTCCCATTCCGATCAGTTCCATCTGTGACCAGACTGTGTGCACGTGTGCACTATGACGTCTGTTTACTTCTCACATCCGCGTGTAAATCGATGTACAACATGAAGAACATCATAAACGAAAAATTCAGTTGAATTTCCGGTGAGACTCCAGTGAAAACCAAACTGGTGTGGAAATGGGTGTATTTATCGAATTTCCTGCAGTTTGGGTTCAATTAGAACATAAGGTTGACGGAAACTCAGGGACTGCGCCTACCTGATGAGCCCCAAGAAGGTCGTGGACTGTCAGAGAGTTTTCCTCAACTTTATGAGTAGTGTGTTACGTCTATACAACATGAGTTATTGTTTTATTCACAAGTAAGTGATGTGTGATCACTTGCTCATACATGCACCTCCTTTCTGGTTGCGGCTTGGTTGTCTGTCCAGTAGTTGGCAGATTGATTACTTGGCAACGCAACGGAATGAAAACATCAGATTTGAGCAAGTCACTATACTTGAATATTTATAATGTTTCAGATCAGCTGATGTTCGCATCAGTTCACAGATACCATTGCTCAGCTGTTGGCCACCGACGACCTAGGCTCATCTGTCATCGCTGGCGGTGTGTTTTGGATGCGCCACATCCTATTTGGGGCTTACCGGTGAACTCTGCAACTTGCCTCGGAAATCCTCGGTAGCCTTTTTTTATGCGTGTTACGGTATTTTTATTTGTGTTCCTGCTACACTGGTCTGAGGGCGTTGCATATGTATGAGGCATTTCTACTCAAGGCAATTATCGGCCGAGGCACCCTGAAAAGTTGCGTCAAATCCTTGTTCAACCTCAGGCTGATTTGCTTTGCAGGAAAGTTCTGCGGATTCCGAACGGAACAGTCGAACGATCGGAGGGAATGCCCAGCTGAGGGCGTGTGGCTTGACAGACTGTTTATTGGGCATGAATTTGATCACGTCAAGTTATAGCACTTGTTCATCCGACCGATGGCACGTCAAATCTCCGTTTCTTATATAGAAGTAATACACTACTCACAAGATTGCTGAAAAACCATCGACAGCCCACGACCGGTTTCGTTCTTCTCCCAGGGGCTCATCAGGTAGGCGCTTAAAAGCATCATGAACAAGAGATTCCGCTGGGTTCCATATGCTTCTGCCGTCAAATCCAAATTGGTATGCAAATGAGTGCGCCGTACAGTGGGAGTCCGCAGCAGTTTGTATCGAGCCCGCGACCCTCGGCTGGTAGTTTGAACACTTAGCCGTTCGCCTATGAGTGGCTGACCAGTAGTGTGATTAGCTGTCACTTAGACAGGACATGGTAACGTATTGACTGACTCTTGAGTGATCATTTCTAAATTGCGTCCAAAGTTGTGAATAAAATTTTAATGTCTTCGGCTGACTAAACTGTCCCGGGGAGTGGAAGACATATCCACGCTTCCTGAAGTATCTGACAACCTTACCTTCTAAGCCATTTCCGAGCTATTCGGAAAATTCCTAGATGATGGCAGGCTACCGTTAGAATGGGAAACCGCAGTAGTGAGGACGAGGGCAGGATCCAACGAAGATCGGTGTCTCATGACTTCACTCTGCAAAAACATGGAAAACCCTACCAGGGACAACACTGAGCACCATATCCAGGTAACCAATTATTGGTGGCTGAATGGGCGACCCAACCGGACACTGATGATGTCACTTCAGTTGGTGACGAAACGTTTGTAAGCGAATCATCAAGCTCGAAGAACGGGTCCACTGCCACCTGATCAACAACTAATAAACTCACTCCAGCAACCAATATTCAGACAGATTAGCAACAACCTCGGGCGTTTTACGCTGAAAACTGCTCATCGATGGGAGACTTTCGCCTGCCGACGAGTCTCTTCATGACAACCGCTACACTCCCCTGAAGAGTGCTTGCTTAATGCATTCTTCCCATAAGATAGTCTGCCGACGACCGCTAAATCATCCACAAGTCTGGGTACTGACCACACGAAATGGTAGACGGATGGCCACACTGATGATCACAGGTGTTCACAACCGCATGAGGAAATCCGAGAAGACGATATGATCTGACTTATACAGGAACTCAGCGTTTCAACAGAGCAAATAGTTTGGTACACTTCGGACAACAAGAAAACCTCTCTAGAAAACAAATTTTCCTCCCTTGTTAGGGGGTTAGTGCTGGAGCTCCACCTTGTTAAGTGTTTCCGGTCGTTTCGAACAGTTGAGGCCACGAGTAAGTGTGTTTATGGGGAGGGGGAGGGTCAAGTATGGTCAGAAGTTTACAAAAAATGCGAATAAAAGTTTAGTCAAGCTCAGACAAGACACTTTCACTCCTTGCTGTTTCGCGAGAGTATGGCTCGTCCACCAAAACCCTTCAAAGTTCTCACTGTCCCAGATGGGGTGGATGATTTATTTTCGGAGCCAAATCTGGAAAAAGGACACGTGGAGAACCAGCACGACTTCGGCTACACTTATCAGGCCAAACATATAACGTTGGTTGTAAACAGTGTGAAACATGGAAATACGTATAAATGGATGATAGGTTTGTTACCAAAGCCTATCAACCGGCAAACAAAACAGCCTAGTAACAACGACTAAAATCTACTTTAATCAACAAGAATGGAGAGCAAGGGTTGAGGGTTGGTTGTAGGAAGGGAAGTAGACCATGCTGGACATCGAACTTTAGAGATCAGAGGGATGAGTTGCAGCCAGACTGTAACTATCCACTGTCTCTCTGTCCTTCATACACCAGGTTGATAGATTGGAATGGGGCGGGCACTGTGATCGAATGCTTTGATTCAGCAAGATATGCACTGTTCATCAACCTGCTGATTCTGCTAATCAGACAGATGGGATAATGCTCACTGGGAAGTCTTGTCGTGCGGCCCAGGACCGTGGCCGCCCAATTTATCGGCCCCAACAATTCGTGAACACAGCAGCGTCACCCTGACGAAACAAACTAACATACCAGCTTCTGAAAAGAAACCTGGAGAGGTCTACACACAAATTTCTATTGTCTGTCCCGGTGAAGCAAAACTTTCATCTGAAGACGCGCTCAAATTAAATGCACAGATGATGCATTCTCAGAAACCTTGATGTCGTTTTGAAACGTTTTCATGAATAGCTGCTATTCCGTAAGGAATCTAGGTATGAAAGTGCAATATTCGACTGAAGTCACACTTATAGCAAAAGTTTTAGAAACGCCCAGTCTGTATGACATTCCAAAGTAAAGAGGACACGTCAGCTCAACCAACTAGCAGAAAACAATTAATCATCGCACTAAACCGGACGCAAAGTGCTAGTAATCCACCACCAACGAATGGATAAAGCGTTTGATTCTAGAGCTGCCTCCAACGTTTACTTGTTTGCATGTTTTTGTAGGAGAACTTAAGCCAGATACCTCGCCGAACGCAGTGAAGCATCGGTGTTAGCAGTCGGTTAAGATGATGATCCACTGAACGCACTAGACAGCACTATTCTCAGAGATTGAGTGGCACTGTCAATAGACTGAAGACCAGTGCATTCCTCGTTGGATCGAATCATTCGATGACAAGTCCCAAAGCACTCCGACCTAACTACCTAGTCACAGTGTGTTCGCAGCTCATCCTTCTACTCTCAAAAGCGCGACGTCCACATCCTGTGCTCAACATGGTCTACTGTCCATGCTTTAAATGACCCTTTAAATGCCTTTAATTTGTGCGCACTGATATTGATATAAGTAGTTAGAATGTTGAATGAAATTTTGCACCTCGCTCACAGTTTTTTCCAGACGAAACGAAATTGTATTCCAAAAACATGCTCCTCGTGGAGAGTACTAGAACACGTACCAAGAAGAAGAGGGGCTTATGACCTATCCTGTGAGGATGGATGTTGTGGCTGCCCACGCAGAAACAGTGCAACTTCTATCAAAAGAACCATTCGATCAGATAAATGGTTTAAGCTTTCGTTACTGTTTCAATCTAACTTCTAATTAAAAAGGACCTTGAAACAAACATTTTTTGTATTCACATGCAATATGAACCCGTCATGCTCCCAAACTTTTCAAATAATCTAGTGAGAACAGTTTGTTTACACGAGGGAACTCACGAAAAGCCAAAACAACCATCCTACGGGTGAATGAGAGTTTCCAAAGTGACCTCGTCCCCGGCCTAATCTTGTTAAACTTGGAATGGATCGAATTTCACTCGACCGAAAGAGGGAAATACAAAAATTATTGTCATGGGAATGTAACTTATTTGCTGATCTACCAATGAAATTACTTGGGGTGAAGATATATCGATCTGTGCTCCATCCAACTTGAATAAAAATATTCAACTATAAAAAAATCATTAAGTCTTGTGAATCATTGAAAACTAAATAATTAACTGGATCCACCGTTTCCGAGATTTGCGTAAAACGTGGGGAGGGGGAACAAAATGAGTCAGGAAACACTATGAATGACCCTGATCAGTGTTCCATAAAAAGGGTTTTGTTGATATTTGAGCTGTAACCGCGAACGGAAAAATCCTTCAAAGGTAAACGAGCTCACGGAATAGAAAACCCTATATAATGGTAGTGTTCTTACTTCTCGAGCGCTCGGTTAGCCCCTTGGATAGGTGTGCATGACGTCATTTAATTTGGGGATGGTTAACTGGTCAAGGCTCTTCCACCACTGTTACCGATCCTTCCACTTTCTCAACTGAGGAAGTTCGGTTTCCAGGCGCCCCACTTTATTTTATCGTGAATGGCAGCCCATCGTCTTATAAGAGGTTTACAGTTCTGGACTTGTTGAAATTTTTAAATAATTATGGACTGCTAGTTTGTCGTTAGTAGGACCGTGTTCGTTTGTCTGTCCGTTCGGCTGGACAGCGTTCCAGTGGCCACTGGTTTCTTCCATTGAAATGACAAGACCGGGGTTTCTGTGACAAAATCAATGATTGCTTGACAAACTCTCGCTTGCCACGGATGCATATGTTGACGTTAGTCAACCACTCGTGTATCTGTAATAAAGCGAAATCTAGCGTCAGCTTACGAAGGTGTGCATGCAGCCGGTGCAAACGAATCCCGGCGAGGTCATAGGGTCTTTTAGAAGCGCGGCTGGATGTAGTAAGCCTTTAAGATCTGTTCCTCTACTTGCTTCCCGAGGCCGAGAGGTAAAATATGGGCGCATGGAGTAGACCTGTGACCGACCAAGATTGTTCTCTCTTCCAGGAGATCCTGTCGAAGCAGGCACTGATTTCACTGACTTTAAGGGTGTTTGCTGGGACGGATTTCGGTGGAAAGAAATTTCTGCGGGTGGTATGGCTACATTTTCAGTCGAAATGGAAACTCTATGTTTGGATAGCTGTAGTTCATTTTTTTTTCGTTTTTTTCTCGGAACCCGTAAACATCTTCCGGAAGCAACGTTGATAGATTTCTACAAACGCCTGGCGTAGAACATTTCACAGACCTCCTACCTGCTGTCGTAAAACTGTGAACAGAACACTGAAAAGATATTGTCATATTAATTTTCAGTCAGTTGATAAATCGACAGAACCAATTAGTTGGCTAACACGGCTGGTGTGGATCACTGGAACTCACTGAAGCGGATCACGGTTGAAGCGAATGATCACGTGGAGCCCAAGCGTCTTGTTCCACTGGGGCTGCCTGACTGATAGATAGAGTGATAAAAACTCAGCTCTTCTGCTTGGAACTTGCTTTCAACTAAGTGGGACTGAGCTACCTACGGGTTTGTTCGTTGTTTATTATCTGGCTTCAACTAGAACATGTCGCAGGCCTTAAAGTTGATGCAACACCCATTTGATCAGCTGATCCGCGATGTTATTCTCTAATGAGATGATTTTTCGACCTAAATAAGCCGTAGTAAGTACTGTTTGCGAAAGGTAGCATTTGGTTTACCAATTTCTCTCGCGGAGTGTTTGCTGTTGGAGCGCCTCGATGGTAACAACAAGTTGAGACCGAAATAGATCAGTTTCTTGTGCAGACTAGTCTCTTCATGGTAGATGGAATCTGTGGGACAGCGCCTGACTGATGACCTTAGAAAAGGGCAAAGCCGCGGTCGAATAGTTTTCAGCCAAATTGTGTGCAGTGTTGAGAAAACACTTCGATATCTCGAACATCATGCTAATTAGAAAATGAGATGGCCTTCGTACGGCGACTCCAAATGTAGAACAAGAAGAAATCCAGATGATTATGCATTTACCACCAATTTAGTTTGCAAACGAGTTCATTTTGTCAGTACACACGCTCCTTCTTTGCTGCGGATTTGAAGAGTAACCTGAAGAGTTTTGCTGACGCAAATGTGTAACATTTATGCACAAAACTTTCCACTTAAAAGATCTGAAAGAGCCACAAACAACTATTGGCTGTTTGGTACATTGAAGGCTATCGAAGTTCAGTTGAGCAATCGGGATAATAAGTGAACGAAATGCGGGTTACCAACATACATCCGATGCACGGCGCGGGAATTATCGTCAACCGGGCTTACATTGTCCTAACCGCAATCGACTTCTCTGCGTGATGGACCGAATGACACCATTGCTCGCCAAATTCATCCGAAAATCTTAGCATAGATTGTTCGGCATTTTCTTAGTCTGACTGACTTGAACACCCCAAACCAACACTTTAAACAACATGGTCACTTAAGTCTAGCTCGGTTACACCGTTACCACAATCTTAGTTCTTAAGCGAATGTTTTGCTGTATAAGAAAGTGGAGTTTTTTCATACCTACGCTCATGAAAGTTCATGTGCCACAATTGTAGGCAATGCAAAGTGTTGTCATACACTCTGGGTCATCCTTTGGTGTTCTGTGCCTACAAAGGCGGACCTACTGGATTCGGGTCGACTCCGACAGATTCTAGGTGACCTGTGCAACGCGATGTGAGCAGGTCAGAAAACGGTCTGTCAGAACACACACACAGAAGGTAGGTTAATACGAGAATTTGCCACACTGATTACTGTATACAATAGTTCATCGGGAAGCAACCTCCCAACAAGTCACAGTCTTCAGGAAGATAACCATTTTCGGGAACCTAAAATTTATGCCTTTAGGTTGACAAGAATCTCCCAGAAAACAACCGAAATGGCATTGAATGGACGATTGCCCAAGAATATGCAATGATTTTAATGTATGCCTACGAATGCTGGATATTTCAATGGCAGTCATAACTGCGTTCCGTCTATGACCCTTCGGTTATACCTAAATCGGACAGACATCGGATGGAGTAAGATTCTATTAGCAGAAGTAAGACAGACAACTGGCTCCTGCAAGATGTCCTGAACAACACAGCTCAAATCTCACTGCAGTTGATTTCTATCTGGTTCTTCAGGTTTAATCGGTAATCCATGCACAAAAGGTCCTCTAAGTTTGACGGTTTTAAACCACATGGAGTGGCTGCGTAGCTATCGGTACGATGGTTGAATTGACGGGTAGACTGCGCGTATCTTTGAGTGCTGGATGAACTCACTACCTGGAGCCTGAAGCGTGTGTATTTGAAAATGCCTTTACCTAACAAAATATCGCTTGGTTTGGAGTAAGAACGGAAATTGCCATTCTTGCTCTGCACCCACAATGCGTGTTTTTGTGGAGGGTAGCGTGGCATTCCGCTGGCATTGTGTGGCCCTGACACATTGCTTCACTTGAAAAGTGCCTATGTTGCCTAGTTCCGATGGACTACTCAGTAACTGACGTTCCACAAAATACTTACTTGAAGCATATTTGGCATGAACGAAGGATTTGACAGAACTTCCAAAGAGTTAATCGTCTGTTATGAAGTTCTTACACGAATGCTCGGCCAGCCGTGTGCGATTCACTATTGCGGTAAATGTACTATAATAACCCAAAAGGAAGGAGAAGAGCAGATATTGTGGAGTTGGTTCCATGATGTTCTAGCGAAACCGTACAAGACTTCGTCACGTGCAACGATAAACGGACTAACCGACTGGAAGCTCGGGTCAGGATGTGGACATTGCGGCTGGTCGGTAGACATGGGCAGCGTGAAGGATACTTATCAGCCAATGACGCAACCGGCCGAACGAATCAAGCTGCATGTAATAAACCGGCTTTTCTAAGAACAGCTTTTCAGCACAGTAATGTGTCGGTGAAAATAATCTTCAGGTCCTTGAATGATTGGCAATGGATCCTTTCAAAAAGGCTACCCGAACTCCTGTGGAAGGTCAGCTCCATTTTGGACTAAATCGAAGTCAGACCTCAGAGAGTTTTGATCATAAATCACCTTTAAAGGCCCACCATAGAAGGCACGTTTAGAAAGCTTCAAAAATCGTTTGAAGTTACGATTCAGGCGCAAGTGTTATTCAAACGACCGAATTCTGTCTGCTCCCAAACAAACCAAATAGAACTTTGGGTGCGTGGAGATGGCTTTCCCTGGTAAACCACATTCCTGCAGTAAAATTAAACATTACAAGGGACAGCAAGGACTGCTACTCACAAATGCTTCTCAGTAGTTAAAAGTAAGGGAGCCGGCAACCTTTAGGTGGACCCCAGTGTTGAGGGCTAAACACAATGCGCCTCAACATTTTTGGCATGTGATTACACAGAGTAGCCATTTGGCCATAGTTCGGTAGCCGTAGGATCTGAGTACATCTGACACTCCAACTTCAGGCTCGGTCGTGCTGCAATTCTGTGTATGATGTAAGATAGCCTGGAAGTGCTCCCGATGAAGGACGATCGGGAAGTAACCTAGCATTTCCGATATTGGTCACAATCTAATTCAATACTCTGAGGCAAATGAACACCACGAACAGCTGTAAGAATGGTTTCCGTGCTTTAGATGATACCCCTGCCATGTCAATCAGCTACGAACGACCAAGTGCCCGATCTCAAAAGCGGGAGAACAGTCATTAGACCTCAACCTGTTGCGCGAAACTTTCGATCTTCTAAGATCAGCACCAATAGCCACCGCTTCACATGTACCGTCCAAGACGGATCCAATGCTGCAACCGAGACGTCGTATTGGTTGCGCCAGAAGACTGGTGGGGCCTTTTCAACTTGACCCGTGCCGACAATCTTACGTTGAACGGCCAAAAGTGGGAGGTGTTAGGAAGGTCAGATTTCTGAAAATAATCCCAGAACGCCCAGAACCTACTGAGGCCTTAAAACTCCATCAAAATCTCAATGGGGAAGCCGGCAAGCAAGCAGTCAATTCAGGAGAAGTTGATGAGTGTTCAGGCACGCCAAAGAAGCACGACCGACTATGATCAGTGTTCAGGCACTTCATAGAAGCACCGTCGATGTTGATGAGTGTTCACTAAACGCCTATCAAACAGCCTGGATCAATGTCAATAAGTGCCTTTTAAATAGCGCGAGGCCTTCGTAACTTTTGCGCTCGCTTGTTGCAATAAAGCTGTTGTGTTCTTTGTCGGTGAGCCTTTTTTCCAGCCTCAAGGCACTGGAGCGGGGACAGCAGCAGATTTAGCAGCCCTGAAGTACTTCAGATGAAAGACAATCAGAGGGTGCACCAGTAGTTCTTCCATTCGTTAGAATCTAATTCAATGCTGCCCATTCAATGAGCTCATACGAACATCTGTAAGAAGAGTATGCGTGCTTTATATGATACCCCTGAGCAAAACTACCCCCTCTTCCTAGCACGACATCTCCGAATCGATGAAATCTGTTTGATTTTATCTTAGTCGTAACAGAGTGGGAAAACTGTAACGAATGCCCAAGAGAACCTGCCACTTTAAGGAATTTCAATATAGACAAACAGAATAAAGCAAACGAGTTAGGTATTTAATTTGGACCAAGGCGAATTTGCCAGCGGTGTCTGGAAGTTGTCGTTCTCGAATCTGGCTGGAAGTAGCTGACCTTTGTACCAAATTGGAGAGATTCGTCAAACCCTTTGAACTGAGTGGAGCGTCATGCAGATTACCCAGGAGGACACTACTGACAAGGTTGCTAAAAATTCGTATACAGACCACGACCGGTTTCATGCTTCTTGGGGATCATCAATTGGGTTCAATTCCCGATTTTCCGTCAACCTTATGTTCGGTTTGAACCCGAATTGGACAGACCTCGACAAATACACTCATTTGTATACCAAGTGTGTTTTTACAGGAGACTCAACTGAATCTCTCGTTTATGATATTCTTCAACTAAATATGCTGCACAAAGGCCGCCTCTTATTTCAATTAGTGCAATATTCGAGATGCCGCAGTGTAGTTTCATGAAGGGGACCACACACAAGGTTGCTCAAAACCCATTGACAGCCCCTGACTGGTTTTGCCCTTCAGGTGATCGTAGTCTCTGAGGTCCCCCCAAGTTTATACGCTAACTGAGCATCAAATTGTACGTATGAGATTCAAATGGGCTTCACTCAACTCTTCCGTTTAAGACATTCCTCGCCTGAACATGATACACAGACGTCGCTTCATGTTTCAGATGAAACGGCAACCAAGACGTCGAATTTATTTTTGAAACAACCGGCCAGCACATTACCATTGTATAGACGCAACACACTACTCATAAGGTTGCCAAAAGCTCGGCTTCGCCCTTCTTGGGGCTCATCAGGTGGGCGCAGTCTCCGAGTTTCCGTCAACCTTATGTTCTAGTTGAACCCAAATTGGACTGATTTCGAGAAATACACTCATTTGCAAATCAATTTGGTTTTCACGGGAGACTCAACTCAATCTCTCGTTTATGGTATTCTTCAACAACCGAGTTTCCGTCGGTTGAAGAAGAACATCATAAATGAGGGATTCAGTTGAGTGTCCCCTTGTGAGAACCTATATGGTATGCAAATGAGTGTATTTCGCCTGCCAATTACCAGTTTTGCCGTTTTTGAGGCTTATCGATAGGCCTGTTTCCAAGATCCCCATCACCTTCATTTTCCACTTTAACACCCAACTGAAAGTATATGAAGCCACGCACTGAAGAGCTCCTCTGGGATCTCCCGGTTTCTTCATCGACCTTATGAGTAGTGCCCCGTCGCGATGAAATACTACGGCACTCTAAGTATCATTCCAATTGGTGCATGAGGCGAACTTGGCATAAGCGAGAGATTCAGTTGTGCCTCCTGTCAGCACAAATGTAATGACCAAATGAGTGCTCTTTTTAACTAATGTTTCATTTTATTCCAACCAAACTATTGGAAACATTGTGATATATTCCCTGTATGTTGCTCACTCTGTAAAATGCTGTTAGGATATTCTGTCACTTAAGAGACTGTACTTCGGCGTGGGGAGGGGACGATTTTTGCTGGGTTTTCTTCATCGAGGACACCGTGCCAAGGGCCCAGAGTCCATCTGTCCAAAGTTCTCCAGATAAACACTCTTGCTCGGTGGTAAATCCAAACGGAAGAGACTGATGACCGTCAGTTTTTCCAAAGCCTGTATAGGTGATGGGCGGCAATAACTGCAAACCAATGAGACCACCCATTGGTTACATTTAGCCCACGTACACTTGGCGCTCCATGACGGAACAAAATGTTTGCTGCATCCTGATTGGTTTATCTCTCTTCTACTGTGACGTCGCGTGAAGCCACACAAAAAAGTGGTCCACGGTGTGCATAATATTGGTTAAAATCCAATCCACGATAATCAGCCTTCTTTGTCTCATTGAAAAACTGAGGCCCAAAGCATGTTCAATACCATCAAGACAGTTGATTCTGGTTTACCCAGTTCAGCCCCTGACCTGACACACAAAGTACAAACAACCTCAGCATTATTCACAAGTGATTTTCACTCAAAGAAATTGTTCGACACAGCCAGATGAGCATTTTTTAAGATGCAGTGTATCTTGTCCCACGGTTTTTTATATTTACGAAGAGGCCAACAATTAAGTTGAACTGTCATCACAAATTGTCTATGGGTCCAAACAAACCAACCAGATCGCACGTTTGGGAGTGATCCGGCCACCGGTTTTTCCTTGGAGCATTTAAGCTTACCAATAACGACTTTTAGCAGTGTTCTTCATCAAAAAACCAGCCCACTTCCAGGAAGGCAATCTACTGGGAATAGAATGCTGCGTTTGCCCGCATAGGACATAATAGGGCGGAAATAAATGAAGGGTTAGGGGCTGACTACAGGATTATCATGTCTTCCCTGAACCCATCGAGAGCACAGTAGCTAACTGAGTATCTTTTCAGTAAGTCATTCTCACAACCTAGTATTTCCCCCAGTTCACATGCCTCTCGATAACAGTAAAACCAATGTCACAAGTCAGTACAATTAGTCAAAAAGTTAGATTGCCTATCAAAAATTATACATAAGCCCGATTGCACCGAAAAGCACCTGAACATGGTACTGCTTCTAGGTTATACATTATCGTGCATGCATTCTACCCCGGAGCATTAGGTCATGACAGGGCATTGCCAGTTTCCAGTTCAGTGTCATCGATATTCACTTGAGGTTTACATATTCATCTCCAGGTCTCAGATAGCATGCATGGTGATGCGATCTCAGATCCAAGGTTATCAAAACTCCAAATCGGTTTGCTGTTATCACTTGGACCTCGTTCCATCTATCACACCATCACATAGAAGTCAGATTGCGTAAATTATGGTTAAACTACAATGAGATACATCAACGACCGTGGCACCCGGCTGTCATAGACAACCTACATTGAGTAAAAAGCGAGGGAGTGAATCTAGCAGAGAATAGATCAACAGTGTGCTGAAAAAATCGTTATAGCCCTTGACGAAAAACTCGCTGTCGAGTGTTAGAATGACTGACTCTCCGTCCTCAGACACTCAGCTTTTTGTTTGACCAAAATCTCAATGGCAAACCAAGTTTTTCGAAGGTAATAAATTCACGCCTATATACCGACGTTTTGGCGGGAGATGGACCTGTGCAAAGTATTGAATCTAACTTGACCTTATGATAATTTCCCCATTCATTTGCTTACTCCGCCCATGCACTTTTGATCTCCATTTGTTTTGCTTATCTGTGCCCGCCACTCACCTTGCCTCAGAGGCCGTCCCGTACGACACTTGTGTATTGGCATGTGTGTCTGTGTGTGAATGTACGCAGCTGACCTACTTACCCACGTTTGTGTCCCGCTTGCTGAGCCTGCCTTGACTTGTTTTCTCGTGAGTTCCGTGTGATCGCACCGCCAATCAGAATCACGAGATTATCGTCGGAAAGGACGACCGCAACCCACACTACTGAGCCATCATTCCGCTCCCCGTTGTATGGTATGCGGACGTTAACACTGCACTGTGCCGGTCAGTGACAGACCTGTGCAATTGTTGGCGCTACGAACGTGAACAATTTAGGTTTGTTGTACACATTTGCTTACCCTTGTGTAAACAGTACCGTAGAATTTCGAACCCAATTCTTGCTTTTGATATTCGGGATTGTTAGTCAGAGTTCCGCATCCAGAACCACAACACAAAGTAACACGTGAAAAAGTAAACCACAATCGTGACCTAGTGTCAGGTCATGCATCCTCACGGGAGGTTTACATCACCCTTTCATCAGGTCTCAACTAAGAAGGGGGACGGATATCAGTGAAAGGCAACTAGTGAGCCCGAGATGGCTCAGTGGTTAAACTGCGAATTTACAGACCGGAAGGTCCGTGGTTCCAACCCAACCTTTCGATTGCTCCTGCCTAGACTTGGCAAACCTTGCAGTATCTCAGACCTCGTGCTTCCTTCGGGTGGCATGGTAGCTAGGCAGCGAAAGGGTGCTACAGCTGAACGATAGATAGATAGATAACTATCCAACTACTGCAGCTGTGTATATGGCCAGAATGTTCCCTTGATCCGATAGATATCTGTCGCACAAGTGCGGTTTTTAGACTTGTAAAGCGACGTAACTACCAACCTAACTAAACATTTTCAAAGTGGTCAATGGCCTTAAACAAACCATTGGGGCACTAGAAAAAGCTTAGACAAGTGTAATCTTGTCTGGATGGCATATTAGCATCATGGTTTGATTTGTTTGCCTGGTCACGTGATTTTCTGTCACATCACTCTCTCTGCGCACAACCTTGAAGGATTTTTCAGCTGGTGTTCTCAACTGACGTGCAGTTCCGGTGAGTTCGTCATACAGCTAGCAACAAGTCAGCTGCTCTTGTTCCTTCACCCGTGTCACCGATCTAAGACCCCCGTAATGATGCATCTGTTTTAACCCGCGTAAGTGTACAGTAACGTTTAAGCTTTTACGATTCTCTTAGACAATCTGACAAGTATTAAACCTATCACGCTTGGACTGAAAGATGGTGATTATGGGAGCATATTGTGTTTCTTTGTTTTGGAGATCAATCCACTAGGCGTTTCGTCTTAATTTAGAACTACCAAGAAGTTGTACTAAAGTGAACATCTCGAAGTGTGATCAACAGCGCTCTAAGGCTTATCAGCTCCCCTATAAAAAATTAAGAAATGCCACTCAAGCTACCAGGTAAAAATTTAATGATCAGTTGATCACCGGGTCTGAACTAATTCAATTCACGCAACTCAAAAGCGTTGTTATGGTTCAAAGTAAAAACGCACTAAACAGCACTCTTCTCATCGACCAATCTTGTCCAATCCACCTGATAGGTAACATTCAGAACTAACTGCGAAGTTGACTGCTCCCCAGATGTGACCAGATCATGCTTTTTGAACTTATAAGACCAGGTATCATGGCAACAGAGTAACACTTTAGTGTGGGCCACGCGTTCACAAGAGTATAGACGGAAATCAGAATTTAGATGCGCTCATGATCTGATCTGAGTAAACTGTATGGTTTACAACGGACTGACTGCTACCGCAAAACCCATTATGTTTTGCGACAAGATAGTCCGCATTTGATGATCCTGTTCGTGGGATAACTTCCCAGTCCCGAAAACCCACGTTGGCAGTGCTCAAAGTGTGCACACTTGTTCAAAATAACACCTGGCGCACTTTTTGATCATTCTCCCGTAAAATGTGAAAAGCCAAATGTACACGGCAGCAATGCGTGGCCAGGAAGAAGAGAAAAAGAGAAGAATTTTCCCCAACCGATGACCATGAAGTGCTGGGTGACCCCCCCCCCAGCGTAGTCTTCTGTGGGCACAGGCCTAAGGTTATTACTGCTGAATACATTTCGGCGGTTATTTGAGGTTAGCGGTGGGTGCCCCTTCCTAAAAGGGACTCATCTACGGCCCAAATCACTTAGAACATTCATGTGAAAATCCCAGCGAGGTTGCGACCGATTCAATTGAGTCTCTCGTGAAAAGCAAAGTGATATGCAAATGAGTGTATTTGTCGAAATCAGTTCATTTTGGGTTCAAGTAGAACATAAGGTTGACGGAAACTCTGAGATAACGCTTACCTGATGAGTCCCAGAAAGGGCGAAACCGGTCGTGGGCTGTCGAAGAATTTTCAGCAACCTTGTGAGTAGTGTCAACTGTGAAAATATGCTGCGATCTCTCGAATATCGTACCAGCTGAAACATGGGGTGGCCTTTGTGCAGCACATTCAGTTGAAGAATATCATAAACGAGAGATTCACTCGTGTAAACCAACTTGATATGCAAATGAGTGTATTCATTGAAATCGGTCATTATATTTGTAAAGGTTACACATCCACCTTGAGACCATATTCAATCTTGTGGACAATCGCAGTTGAACGTCTAATGTGATTTCTTTAGAAAAGAGGAGAAAAATGCCTGCAGCTGCTAACTAGTTTTGTTGGTTCTAGTTCTTGTTTTAACCAGAGGACTGACTGTCACGTGAGCTGTTTATTGTGATTAGGCAACCAATAAATCTTTTTCGGAAAAGTTTGGTAACAATCGGTAGATTTAGATTGTTACCAAACTTTTCCGAAAACGATTATTACTCAATCGGTTTCAAGCGTTTTTCACCTGGTTGAACCAATAAATCTGTTTAAATGTGGGCGGAGTTTCGCTGGCGTGGCGACAACTTTTGACGCCTTCGCGGTATGCGCTTTCCGGCCGTTCGGTGTGGCATTTCAGTAGGATGTTGGGTTTGTCTCCAGCCCTACGATTCAGAATAATATTGGGTTGCGGTAACTGGGTCTTCATCCGACACTTCCGACATTCCCAATGTGTTTCGTCTGTCTAGTGGAAACATGTCCAAGTGTTGGACAGAATCCCAAAAACAGCATTCGTTCGAGTCCCATGTTCTTCCTGGTTACTTCTATCGGGATAATCCGATTTCTGCGTAAACAACGACTCTTGTTTGGTGACAGTTCGTTTACCTGGCTGAGGCCCTGCCAAAATTTATCGCAATATTTGTTCGTCTTTGCAGTGTGTCCTGCAGTGTGAATACATCTTGAGCACTGATTGTGAGAACATCTTTTCTTTGAAATTTGGTGGGCAGTTCGAAGAAGCTATTGATTTTTGAGTGAAAACCAACAGAATACGCTTCAATACAAAAGGGCCGTGAAAATCAATGAATACAAGTGAGTTTATCGCCTGGAAGAGAAAAGAAATGCCAAGTAGTCATTTCACTTATCAAATGTATCTATAAAATAAGGAAGGCAGAATTTTGACGTATCAGTCCTTTTGCTTTCAAGTTTTATTTATTGTACAAAGTGAGTTCAACTTTAACCCATGCGATAACTGAATGGTCACGACATTGCGCCAGATAATCCTAGTTACGTGCAATTATTCGTGTACACGACACTATAAAATGTAACTAGCATTTTGAGGACATGGGCCAATAAAACAATTATTCTGGGTAAAACTGCTCAACAGTTTTTTGAGTCCGAAATCTGCTGTGGGACCCTGTGCAAAACAGGCATCAAGCGTAAATCGGTTATTTAGAGACATAAGTCTTCATAAGGCTCTGTTTTGAAAGGATGAATAAACGTTTGACTAGTACAGGTAACCTCAGAACAACGAATACCTGCATTGGAAACCGTCAGTTTATGCTTGAGGCTCTCGATAACATTGTATCAGAAAAGCGTTTGCATGCAAGGTAACAATTGGGAAGATTCTGAGGAATGCAAAACCTCTTACAGGGACTCTGCTCCTGTTGAATTAAGGACACATACTGGGAGTTTCCGTCTCAAGTGATGCCCACGTACCCGTTTATCTTGACAGAATAAGCGCTATACAGCATATGTTTGCAAACATATTTCATCTTGAATACTTCTGATTCGCAGACGTTGAGTAAGTGAAAGGAATCCTAAATGTGGGCGGGTATTTGTATGAGCACACAACTTTACCCACCATGGCGAATCTCTTCAGAAGTGGTGCACTCTGTTTTGTGACCACTTACCGCCCCCACGGTTTTCTTCCTCTGGATCCATCTGTATACATGACAAAGGTCAACCTTCATTTACTGCACAGACCCGTGGTTGTTCATCCACTACACAGCCGTTTGTTTTCTTACCTGAAATAAATCACTAGGCTAAAAGGTTTCAGCATTGCCTGTAGTTCAGCACACAGATATTGATTGTAACTTTAAGTGCCTCTGATCAATGGCCAGTGAGGTCGTGAATTTTGGCGCGCGTTGTAGCCCAATGTCATCCTCATCCTAAACTGAAGCTGCACAATTTCTTCTGCTGTTCATCGGGTTCATGCAGGAAGTGATTCATGCCATCCAAATCTCACTGTGTAATCGATTACACCGCTGCAGCAGCGTTCGCAGTCCGGCTAAGACTGACCTTGTCTGGCGCAGAAATCAGCTGATTCAACTGACAAACTGCAGCGATTGGCTGACCATACTGCCAAAGCGAATGAAGTCAAAAGTTTTGTGCGCTTGGGCCAAAGTGGTGAGCTTATCTTGGGTTTGCTAAGAATTCATATCAGATACTATAGTATACAAAATTAAAGTCATAATTTATTTCAACTCATTCGCAACACAGGAAGTTTGTATTGCAGTACGCCGAAAATTGAAAAAAGCACTCACCAAAAAAGAGGCACCTTAGTTCCATTAGTGTCTACAAATAGTGAGTTTCTTTTGGACGTAACACACTACTCATAAGGTTGCTGAAAACTCGTTGACAGCTCACGATCTATTTCGCCCTTCCACCTTGCGCTAGTCAGGTAGACACAGTCCCCGAGTTTCCATCAACCTTATGTTCTGCTTGAACCCGAATTGAACAGATTTCGACAAATATTCCCACTTTCATTCGGTTTTGACAGGAGACAGCTGAATCCAGCTGGTTCTCTCGCTTATGGTGGTCCACTTCAACTGAATGTGCTGCACGAGGATGCCTCATGTTTCAGCTGGTACGATATTCTACTGTGTTCCTCTCACGGGCTTGCGCGTGGTGTGAAAACTCAGGCCTTTCTCGTGCTGTGTTGTCAGACCACTGGGCCCAGGATTTTTGAGAGAAAAAATGTTGCAACCCGCAAAAAGACCTAATAACACCGGTTCGCCTAAACGGGGCTCAAAAGTGTCTTGTGTTTTGATTTAAGGGCTGTCAACCACGTTTATTTGCTTGTGCCAAAACGATAAAAACCTCAGTCCATCTTAACCACAGTTGACCATATTATGGTGCATTTCCCACAAATCAATACCAAAACTAATGAGTCAATAATGTCAGTATAAACTAAGGAAAAATCATGAAAAGCTCTTATGGATATGTGTAATGGGTTTGCAGATACTTTCGTTTAAAATCGACTTATCGATTTAAGAGAAGGTTGAGAGTGTGGCATTTGCGAGCCTGACAATTAGATTGCGTGTCACATTGATTAGGGCTAATTTTTCCGCACCGATCTGTTTGTTGAGTCGATTGTTTTTTCACTCTCGGTTGGACTGTTCTTACTCAAGTTATGGGTATGCTAACAGTATTCAGATCTAATCCTTTTGGAGATAAAGCTGGTCAACAACCAGTTGCCTTTTTCTGCCTCATTGAAGTTGGGTTGAATGACGGGAGCAAACATTCGGAATGAGAAACTTTGCATCCTTCAAATTTAGCTGAGAAGAGAAACATAGACCAGTTTGCCAATCCAGGTCAGAGGGGGAAACAGATGTCCTGTGCGAGCAACTTTTCCACGGTTCGGTATTGGGGCTTCGCCAAAAAGTACTCTGAATGAAACGTCGTTTTCATAAACTTTAGAGAAGGCAATGGCAAGAGCGAGAAAACATTTACGATGTGTCCTTCCCGCTTTGTCATATTACGTCTTACGCAGCATTACACTGCCTGTTGATCGCGGACGGGGCGATACAACACAAAACGTGAGAACTTGTTCCCCTGCTCTGAAATGGCTCTGAAATGTTCGGAAGACCCAAAATGTGAAAATTGTGGGACGAATAGGACGGAGCAGTTGCGCAACAACATAAAAACAAACTGTCTCTGGGATTCTTTTACATGTACTGCACCAAGCGTGCTTCACACGTCGTATCGTCAGTCCACACCGCCAATCTGATACTCCCCGCCTTTGAAAACTACGGATAATGCTGTGAAGTTGGCGTCTGGCAATGACTTTTGTGGGACATCTTCAGGCCGTACAGCGTAATGTTTTGGAGTAAACTGTTTTTTTTTCAGGGTACAGTTGTGATGTAAACAACTGCGTTAAGCTTGGTGAATCCAACTCAAAGCGCACGTCCTTGCTTAAATCAGGCCTGAAATGGCATACGGTCTATTACTCCAGACTCCTGACACTCTCCAGTTGTGTTGCTTGATGAAACGCTCCGTAAGACAACTGGTCGGCACACTTTGTACTCTCTAGACTACAACATAACAGAATGTTGCGCCGTTGTTTTTTTTCGATACCCTGTGCACACACACACACACAAACAATGAGACGCGTCTTTGAGAAAATACTTTGGCGACAGAGACTAGGCGGATAGCCTTGGCAGATAAGGAGCGGGGCCGTGAACGCAGTTGTTGACAAAACTATGGAAGCACCTAAAGTATGTCACCTCTTACACATTGCTCGGCATAGGTTATTGGCTAGTTGAACACACTTGAGTTTCACGTTACTGGTAAGCCTGTAAAGGCGAAAACCTTGTAGTTTTTTTGTAATTATTATACAAGTGGAACATTTATTTTGATTCTTACGAATGCAAAGGATGAATAGGAGACAAGAGGGATAAGCAGATAACGGCAATTTTTTTGAATGAAGACAGAACTTACCACGTTGTAGGGTTAGCTGATCACGTTTGAAAAACTTCACCGAATGCCCCCGGGAATGGTGACATTCTGAAAGCCCATATGGTGTTGATCAGGTCACGTGTGTTCAGCATACCTAGCCTATTTTGGTTGGAAACGGAAAGAAGGTCAACACCTAGAGACCTGGGACCTTAAAAGCTTTTAAACAACCAAGAGCCACGACACCAAAGTGAAAGTGTGGCGGACAAATCCATAAACTTCGACGGTACCTTAAGCCTTCTTCTCTACTCTGATTAACCGATCCATGACAAATTAGCTTCAAACCCAAATTCCACCTTCAGGAGCTACATGGCACAATGTATCTGTCAGATGCAGCTGGTGGATGTTACTCTCACCAGAGGTTGGTCCCTATCTTCAGGCTAAAAACCAAGCAGAAAGACTGGTCTTTGTGGATTCTGGAAATCAGAAAGCCTAGTTTCAGTAGTTTTATGGTTCATACAACCTAACAGAGGCCAACCAGAACGTCAGAGTGGATAGGGGAGTATTGTAACTAATTGCAAACCCTCAGGGAGCTTTGGGGAACGTAACTTTATCAGGGCATGATCCTGGAATCATCGGACGGAGCAATAGCTAGAACAAAACGGAAGGAGCTGAAGAACACATGTCCACAACCAGCAACCTCAGCAACCTCTTCCGTTCATCCCGAAGCATCCCGCTGAAAGCGTCCTAACAGGCCAGGCAACGGAAATATTGAGGAGGATGAAGCCCCATTTGAGCCCCATTTATGAGTAGTGCCTGGTCAGGTGTCAAAGTGCTGTTCCCGAATATGATGTAAGGTTGGTACGGAAATTATGGAAGCGCTTTGCAATGCTTGTTCATTATTGTTTGATATTCAAAGAACGTCCAGGAAAGTTCAAGGAGACGCTTGATAATGTTCACGTTTCAAATACGGCTGTGTCTAATGGCTTGTAAGCGATTAGTTCGAGTTGGTCGATGGACAACTCTGCACTGAAAGGCTCTCCCTTTTACAGGTATAATGACATGATGGGCGCAAG